>PVKA01008132.1:14047-65684 GCA_004027165.1 Ctenomys sociabilis | reverse complement strand
GATCCTTTGGGAAAATTCCCAGTAGGGGGATAGCCGGCTTGAATAGGATTTCCAATCCTACTCTTTTGAGGAATCTCTACACTGATGTCCACAGTAGTTGTACCAGTCTACATTCCCACCAGCAGTGAAGTGTTCCCTTTTCCCCACAGCCTCTCCAACATTTGCTGTTGGTTGATATCCTTATGATAGCCACTCTTTCTGGAGTGAGATGGTATCTCAGTGTTATTTTTATTTGCATTTCATGGATGACTAGTGATGTGGAGCATTTTTTCATATATTTATTCACTTCTTTAATTTTGTCCTCTGAAAAGTGTGTATGCCTCTCAGATGCCCATTTCTGAATTGGGTCTTTAAATTTCAGGGCCCTGTTATATCTTAGTTCTTCATATATTCTAGACAGCAGACCTTTGTCTGATTGCTTATTAGTTAGGAATTTTTCAAAATTTGTGAGTTGTCTCTTCACTTTGTTGACAATGTCTTTTGATGTGCAGAAGCTCCTCAAGAAGAGTTGATCCCAATTGTTGATTCTTTCAAGTGTTTCCCATGCAAATATATGTTTGTTCATGACTCTTTACCTACCCCTATGTCTTCAAGAGTTCCTCCTACTTTCTCTTCCAGGAGATGGAGTGTTTCTGATTTAATGTTTAGATCTTTCATCCATTTTGACTTTAACTTAGTGCATAGAGCTGGGTCAAGTTTAAGTTTTCAGCATGTGGAAAGCCAGTTTTTCTAGCACCATTTGTTAAAGAGGCTATCTTTCTTCCAGTAAGATTGTTTGGCCCCTTTGTCGAAGATCAGATGGCTGAGTGTGATCGTAGATGCCTCTGCACCTTCTAATCTATTCCATTGATCCTCAGGTCTATTTCATTGCCAATACCATGTTGATTTTATACAGTGCCTTTGTAGTATAATTTCAAGTCAGGAATTGTGATGCCTCCTTCCTTGTCTTTATTGGCCAAGATTGCTTTTGCTATTTTAGGTCGTTTGTGGTTCCAAATAAATTTTAGGAACGATTTCTCTAGGTCTGGGAGGTACGTTGGTGGCAGTTTTCTGTACAGCAATTTTGGGAGTATGCCCATCTTCATGATGCTGGTTCTTCCTATCCAGAAGCACAGAATATCTTTCCATTTTCTGAAATCCTCTATAATCTCTTTTCTTAGGGTGTTGTAATTTTCTGTGAAAAGATCTTTGACTTCCTTGGTTAAGTGAATTCCAAGGTATTTCATTTTCTGTGATGCTATTGTAAAAGGTATTGTTTCTATTGTTTCCCTTTTAGTGTCCTTGTTATCTGTGTAGAGGAATGCTATTGACTTTTGAGTATTGATTTTGTATCCTGCTATGCTACTGAATTTCCATATCAGTTCTAGTAGTTTATTGGTGGAATTTTTCGGTCTTCCAAGTAAAGTATCATGTCATCTTCAAATACTGATAATTTAACTTCTTCTTTACCTATTCTTATTCCCTTTATTTCTCCCTCTTTTCTAAGGGCTGTTGCTAAGGATTCCAAGACTATATTGAATAGGAGGGGTGATAGAGGATATCCTTGTCTTATACCTGATTTAAGAGTAAAAGATTTCATTTTTTTTCCCCATTTAGGATTATATTAGCTTTTGGGTTGTCATAGATGGCTTTTATCAAGTTAAGGTAGAGTCTATCTAGTCCAATTTTCTGTAGGACCTTGAACATGAATGAGTGTTGGACTTTGTCATAAGCTTTCTCTGCATCAATTGAGATGATTATGTGGTTTTTAGATTTCAGACTATTAATATAGTGTATTACATTTATAGATTTTCGAATATTGAACCATCCTTGCATCCCTGGGATGAATCCTACCTGGTCATGGGGTATGATCTTCTTGATTATTTTCTGTATTCTATTTGCCAGGATTTTGTTGAGTATTTTTGCATCTATGTTCATGAGGGAGATTGGCCTGTAGTTCTCCTTTTTGGCTGTGTCTTTCCCTGGTTTTGGAATCAGTATTATACTTGCGTCCAGAAATGATTTTGGGAGGACTTCTTCCTTTTCAATTTCAATGAAGAGTTTGTGGATTGTAGGGATTATATCTTCTATAAATTCCTTATAGAATTCAGCTGTGAATCCATCAGGACCTGGACTTTTCTTTGTCGGTAGGCTTTTTATTACGTTTCATATTTTGTTGGCTGTTATTGGCTTATTGAGAGTTGTTATATCTTCTTGATTCAGTTTTGATAATTTGTGCCTTTCAAGGAATCTGTCCATTTCTTCTCTGTCTTCTATTCTGGGAGCATAAAGATTCTCAAAGTAACTACTGATAATCTTCTGAATTTCTGCTGGGTCTATGGTGATTTCACCGTTTTCATTCCTTATTGCATGTAGTTGAATTTTTCTTGCCTCTTTTTGATGAGGTTGACTAGAGGCTTATCACCTTTATTTAGGCTTACAAAAAACCAACTTTTTGATTTGTGGATTCTTTGAACTGTTTTCTTCATCTCAATTGAATTAATTTCTGCTCTAATCTTTATGATTTCTTCCCATCTATATGTTCTGGGTTTGATTTGCTCTTCTTTTTCTATATGTCAGAGGTGCAACATTAGGTTGTTTATTTGTTCCCATTCTATTTTCCTAATGTGTGAACTCATAGCTATGATTTTTCCCTCTAAAACCTGCTTTCATCGCATCCCATAAATTCCAGGAAGTTGTGCTTGAATTTTCGTTGAATTGTACATATTGTTGAATTTCTTCTGTGACCCATTGATTGCTGAGTAGGGTGTTTCCATGAATTTAGCGTTTTTTTCTGGTTTCTTTTGTCATTTACTTCCAGTTTCATTACACTGTCGTCAGATAATATGCATGGGATAATTTCTGTTTTCTTGTATATACTTACGAATGTTCTCTGGACTAGTATGTGGTCTGTTTTGGAAAATGACCTGTGTGCAGCTGAGAAAATGTGTATTCATCTGTGGTTGGGTGGAACACTCTGTATATGTCCACCAGGTCCTTTTGTTCCAAGCTCTGGTTCAGTTCTCCTACATTCTTGCTAACTTTTTGTCTGGTTGATCTATCTTTTTGAGATGAGGGGGTGTTAAGGGCTCCTGTTAAGATTGTGGTCTTGGTATTAGGTTTTTCATGTCCATTAAGGTTTGTGTTACACAGTTAGGTGCTCCTGTGTTTGGTGCATAGATATTTATGTATGTTACCTCTTGCTCTTCACCAACATATAGTGGCCTTCTTTGTGTTGTATGATCCTTCTTGGTTTGAAGTTGAGACTGTCCGAGAACAGAATTGCTACTTCTGCTTTTTTCTGAGGTGCTGGGGCATGTAGTGTTGTTTTCCATCCTTTGACTTTGAGCCTACGAATGTCCTTTTGAGTTAAGTGTGTTTCTTGTATACAGCATTACAGCATATTGTTGGATTTTGTTTCCTAATCCACTGTGCCAGTCTATTTCTCTTAATTGGTGAATTAAATCCATTTACATTGATGGTTATAATTGAAATGTGTTGACTTATGTTTGCCATGATATTTACCTGGTATTATTTACTCCTTTGTAGCCTGTGTCTAATTGTCTTTCCTATTTAGTGGGTTCCTTCCATTCTCATTCGTGGAGTTCTGGTCATTGTGGTCCCTCTCTAGAACATCTTTCAGCAGCCTGTAAAGGGATGACTTTGTCATCATGAAATTCTTTAGTTGTTCTTTGTCATGGAAGTATTTCACTTCTCCATCAAACTTGAAAGAGAGTTTTTCAGGATATAATATTCTGGGCTTGAATTTGTTTTCATACAGGACTTGAAGAACTCTGCTCCATGCTCTCTTTGCCTTCATGGTTTATGTAGAGAAGTTGGCTGTAATTCTGATGGTTTTTCCTTTGAATGTGATCTGCTTCTTCTCTCTAGCATCTTTCAGTATGTTATTTTTGTGGGGGATTTCTGGGATCTTGATTATTATATGTCTCAGTGTGTTTTTAGTTGGGTTGAAGTTATTTGGTGTTCTGTATTCTTTGGTTACCTGAATGTTGGATTGTTTCCTCATATTTAAGTTTTCTGCAATTACTTTGCCCCAAATTCTTTTTATGTCATTTGTATTGACTCCTTCATTCTCATTGACACCAATTAATCTCACATTGTTCATCCTGGTGTCATCTTGTAGGTGATGGATTATTTTTTCCTGCATTCTCATTGTTTTTAAGAGATCCTTTCTCACCTTTTCACTAGCTGCACCAGCGTCTTCAAGGTCTGAAATTCTGTCTTCGCTTTCACTCAAATGGTTTTGAAGACTCATGATTGATATTTTTAGTTCTTCTATATCTCTTTGACTCTGTTTCATGTGTTCTATTTCTTTTCTGTACTGCTCATTCAAAGAATCCATCCTATTTCTTACCTCCTCAATTTTTTTTATCCATGTCTTCTTTAGAGGCAGTTATAAATTCTTTTTCTGCAGAATTTCTTCCAAGTTGGGTTTCCTCTGTATATTTCCAGACTTGTTTCTGTATTTCAGATGCTATGATTTCAAAGAATTCTTTTTTGATTTCAGAAATTATTTCTGCTTTGAGTTCCTCATGACCTTTCTGCTGTTGTTTCTTTGCTTCAGATGCTGTTAATTCATACTTTTCAGCTGGAATAGTCCTCTCTGCACTTGTTCTGGGTGAGCATTGGTTTTCCCCCAGATATTTCTGGATTTGATTCTTTATTTCAGATGCTATGTATTCAGATATTTCTTTTTTTATTTCAGGAATTAACTCTCGTCTGAGTTCCTCTATACCTTTCTACTGTTGTTCCTTTGCTGCTGTATCTGTTAATTCATTCATTGCAACTGAGCTGGTGTTCTCTGCACTTACTGGTGGACTTGAGGCCTCAGACTGCATTTTTCTCCTTGTCTTTGTCGTTTTGTATAGCACTGACCTCTGACCTTTGGTGTAGAGCTTTGGTGCAGCTATTTACACGCTATTTACCTTAGCGTGTAATGAGATTCAGGTGCCAGTCTATTAAGTTTGAGATTATCCAGTTATGCCTGGCCTGGATCTAGCTGTTGTGTTCAGGTCCTTTTTCCTGCAGCTCCTTGTGGTTCCCTTCTGTTGGTTCCCTGGTCAGGTGAGCACGAACCGAAACAGGGATGCAGAGCGAGTAGTGAAAATTCCCACTATCTTGGCTGGCTTTTGGGTGAGGATCCAGAAAGTTGCCAGAGTTGGCCCTCGTGTCTCAGGCAGGTCGCTCTCTAGGTGGCAGGCCTGGGCTTTGGTGGGACGTCTGAGCTCCCAAAAGGATAGTGGATGATCTTATTCACCGGGTAGGCTGTGCTGGGTCAACCAAGCTGTGCTGAGTCCAGGGCCATAGGCCAGAACTGAAGAAGGCTGGGAAAGGTCCCTTGGGCGCGGCAGGCCTGAAGCTCTCACTCACAGGCCGAGCTCCGCTGGGTCTGGGGCCACAGGGGAAGACCAGGATTCCTGGGAAATGTCTGTCCAGCACGGCGGGCCTGGAGCTCTCACTCACAGGCTGAGCTCACATTCAGAAACTTTTAAAGCACCATTATTTCTGTTGACTCAATTAAAAAAAACACATGCTTCTGGAAATAAATAAATAAATAATGTTGAAAAACTTGTTCTCTACATGCCAAACATTAAAAATAGACTCATGTCTATCACCATCCACCAAACTAAAATCAAAATGGATCAAAAACTTAAGCGTTAAAACAGCAACACTAAATCCACTGCAAGAGAAAGTAGGTAGAAATCCTGAACACATAGAGGTAGGCAGAGAGTTGATGAACAAAAGCCAAAGTGCATGGAAGCACTTCAAGGAATCAACAGCTGAGATCTCATCTTATGAAAAAGATTTTTAAGCATCTGAAAATCACCAACAGAGTGATAACCTTATAAAGTGGGAAAATATTTAGCCACCTGTTCCTCAGACAGACTTCTATGTAAAACATATAAAGAATTGAAAAATATCAGACCCCCCCAAATTCAAATACCCAATCCAAAAGTGGCCATCTGAGATAAATACACACTTATCAGATGAAGTACAGGTGTAAAATAAATATATGAAAATATGTTCAACTTCATTGGTCATTTGAGAAATGCAAATCAAAACAACACTGGCATTCCATGTCACCCCAGAAAGAATGGCTTTCCTGAAGAAATCAACCAATAACAAATGTTGGACGGGCTGTAGGGAAAAGGAGCCCTTCTCCACTATTGGTGAAAGCAGAGACTGGTGAAACCACTGTGGAAATCAGTGTAAATGTTCCTCAAAAAGGCTAGGATTAGAGTCCAATTTGACCGAGCTAATCTCCTTGTGAGTATTTTCCCAAAAGAATTGAAAACATACTGCAGTGATATATGTGTACCTGTAGCACAGCACAACTTGCAATAGCCATATCTTGGAAGCAACCCAAATGCCAGTCAATTAATGGATAGAAAAGAGTGCCATTTTTATAGACTGGAGTACTACTCAGCTATAAAGAAGGACAAAGGGCTGGCACGCTAGCTCAGCGGTCTGGAGCGCCTCTCAGGGACCGCGGTTCGATCCCCAGCACCACATGCCATGCCAGCCCCTCCGCCCAGGGCGGGCTGAGCTGACCTCTCCTCCACCCCCCCACAAAAAAAGAATCCGTAATGTGTAGCGGGACACTGTAATAAATAAATAAATTTAAAAAAAAAAGAAGGACAAACTCAAAGCTTCCAATATGTAAATGGATGGAACTATAGATTATGCTTATCAGTGAAATAAATCAGACTGACATGTGTAGACATCTTGTTGCTTCTCTAGTGTAAGACACTGAAGGAATAAACAGTATCTGTAATGTACAATACATATTATGAAAGAGAAAGAAACTATTCAAAAGGAAAGAACTGCGGTATGGGCCCAGAAGATAGCTCAGTGGCTTATGTGCCTGCCTAGCAAGTGCAAAGTCCTGAGTTTGACCCCTGGTATTGACAAATAAAAAAGAACTGAGGTGTGAGATGTGAGAAAAAAAAGCAAAAGGTATTTATATTCAAAGCAGTAAAAAGTTTCTAATTTGAGTTTCCCATCTGACATACAAGAGAATTTTAATTAATTCTTTTAATTTCTACTTGGTCTTTGATATGACTTGGCTTGCTCCAGACATGACGTTCTCCTCAGCAGGTGGCTGCTGTCTGCAGGGTGACCACAAGATTGACCAGCCGGGACCGGCCGCCCCACTGACCCCCCAGGAGCTCACCCTCCTAGCTCCAGGGCTCCTCTGCCCAAAGTGGAGGTGCCAACTGATTCCAGCTGTCATCATCATGCTTAAAGCAGGAAGCATTGCCAGCAAGGAAAGCCAGCAACCAAGAGACCTAAGTGAATATGTTCCAATTCTTTGGAAAAGAGAGGAAAAATAAAAGATCAAAGGGCAAAGTGAGAGTGACTGGGCCAGGGAGATGGCTCAGTGGGATAAGCACTTCCCTGGGAAGCACAAGGGCTTGAGTTCAATCCCCAGTTCTGCCAAAAAAAAAAAAAAAAAAAAAAAGTTAGAGTGACTGGAGCACCTTCCGGACTGCAAAACAGGTCACTCCAGAGCAACAGAAAGTCCTGTAATGGGTCAGAGGAAAGCCTCGCCTGGGCCTTGGGGAAGAGAAATCTCTTTGACATTTGTTCTATCTACCTGATCACCAAGGCAATCTTTCTTAGTAGAAAGAAAAGGCTGTTATATTCAAAATATTCTCTAAATTTTCTGTGACTCTATATCTACAACACATTTTGAAGCTCACAGATTAAAACTTTGATCATCTGCAGCTACAGCTCACATTTTGGTAAAGGCACATTTATCAGGGTTTTACGCGCACATGAAAGAAGAGGAAAGTTGACTAAAGCCCTAGTTATAGTGCAAGGCACTGGTGTAAATTGAAATTCTGATAGCTGCTCTACTCTTAAAGGCAAATATTTGTTACAAGCTGCCTCGGCCTGATGTCCTGAAGAGAAGGCCGGTCTGGCGACAGATGTTGTAGAAAGCCACAGGATTCTAAAGTTAACTCCTAGCAAGTTGAAATAAAAACAACATGGGAGGGGAGTATTTTAATTAACAATTATCCTAGCAAATATTTGTTGGAATATCTAGAAGGAGTTATTGATTTTATCTATGCTTGGCCCAATAAATATACCAGAATATATTGGAATATGATGTGTATATTATGGATAGAAAGAGAAAATTCCAGAGCTTTAGCTCTGCTCTTAATGGACGTTCATGAGAGGTCTGTCACGGTGGCATTTCAGGTTTCTTTGGGACATAGGATCCAGAAGATCAGTGAGAGCTACCTCTCACCTCACTGAGGTGAGTGGATGTAGGGAAAGCAGAGCAGTGGAGATTTTTCTGCTGGTTATCCAATCAGTCTGCTGGGACCTTGCTGCCACTGAAAAGTATTTGAATACCTACCACCAAGTGACCATGACTATGACATCTCAGCTGTCGTCAGCTACCAGTGGTTCCACCAGGAATTTGTCTTTGGAAAGGAATCTGGCTTCTTGTCAGACCAATATTCCCACTGGCTTAGTGGTGAATTAACCGGAAGATGTAGGGAAATCTTCCCTCTGCAGTCACGGTGACATCTGCTCTGAGAGAGTTTCAAGCATCTGACAGAGTAACAACCAGTGTTAGAGTTCTATGAGGGGCAAATAAAGATTAAGCTGTCCTCATCCAAGATGGCTCTCCTGTCTTCACTTTAGCAAATGTTGTTTTTATGGGCTCAGCTTAATAGTTCCTAGTTGCTGGAAGGGGAGGTTAAGGCAGTTCAGAGTTCTTCCCTCTCTAATCTTTAGCAAAAATAAATCCCTCAAAAATAGAATAATACAGTGACATGATAAGACCAGAGATAATATTAGACAAAGGAAGCTATCATTTTCATCCTCACAGTAAGTTATCAAGGCTGCTTTCGCATGAATCACCACCCTCAGCCTGGAAAGGTGAGAGGCGGGAAGCTCGAGAGCTAAGATCAGACCAGGAAGGAAACAGGCAGAGCAGGCCCAACATTCCCTCGAGAGTGTGGAGGGGATTGGGCCAGACTGTGTCAGGGAAACTCGTCCCCCATATCGTAAAAACAGCTTCAGATCTATTGTCTTTACTGGTAGATGGATGCCTATGATTTATTAATAAGCATGTACATTTCCTAAACATAAACTATAGGGTCAATAAAAACAACCATTTCACGGCATTTTATATCAAGGTCCGCTAGGGGATGCTCTAACATTACTTTTCGCTAGTGTTTAACAAGTCAAGCAGGTCAAGCAAGGAGCACCAATAAGTTCAGCAATTAGTGCTGTCCAAGTACAGCGCATACAAACAGGTACATGAGACCTTGCCTGGAAAATGAAATGGCCCATCAAAGAAACATAATGACCATCCTATGTTCTCAATTTAAATTTATCATCGTTTGAACAAAAAAACATATAAAAAGAACAAGGCATAAAATTCAAAGGATAACAAATTGACAAACAAAGATGACAATTTCTAATTACCTAAATGAGTCATAATCCAAAATCCACTAAACAGGGAATGAAAGCACATTCTTACACCCTTCCAGTCATCTTGGTGGGATCTCCATGAATGATATAGGGACTCCAAAAAGAGATAAGGAAGGTGTTATCACTTCCAATCTGCTATATGTCTGATCCACAAAGCTTGGATTCCCCCAAATTGAAGAATGAATTTTGAGGAACAATCTAAGTGAAAAGGAGGAAATTTTATTGAAAGAGAGAGCTCCTGCCTGAGAGAGGCAGGAGGGGATCCAAAAATTGAGTTGCCAATGAGGTCACTTTATAGAAGTTTTATACAATTCAATCACTAAGTAGGTACAAAATTATGAGGGGGATACAACGTAGAACAAAACTATGATCAACCAAAGGATTACAAACATAACTATTTAGGTAATATTGACCCAGTGGGGAATTAAGTTGTATAACAAATGTACATGGAAAGAACATGAACCATTTTGGGGGAACAGATGTGTCAAAGGTCCTAGTCACCCATCCAGGTAATGATGCGTACTTAGCCTTACAGAACCAGCTAATTTAATTATATTATATGATTTATCCCTCACAAAGTTATGTGGTTATTCCATCTTTATGGCAATGAATTTGTCGTGCCATATGCCACCCGACAGAGGCATAATATTTTCCTATCTTCTGCATTGAGGTCCCAGCTCTATCTGATTGCGTATAATATTTCTACCTAACCTAAGTATCTACAACATGACTGTACTTGAAGGGATGTTTAAAAGGGAAAAAAAAAAAAGATAAATGTTCTCTGAGCTCTTATCTCCTTCCTAACTCAGTTCACTGGATTTAAAGCTCACATTGATCTTGGAGGACTTCTAATATGACAAAGCTAATTTTGTATAAAACAAAGTTCTTTTGTTGCCATAAATTGAAGAATAAATTTGAGAACAAAATATAATTTAAGAGAGTGTTTATTAGAAATAATAATAAGGAAGAAAAGGTCTTGGGAGATTCTCACCAACAGGCTAAAGATGTCCAACATGTCTTCTTTTTCTTGACTTTACATTGAGCAGAGCATGGATTCTTACTCCCAAAACAATGAGTTATACAAAACTAGGTTGTTTTGTATTTGTTATGCTTTATTCAGACCTAGTCCAGTTATCTAGAGATAGAGAAGAGCTATTAACTAACTTAGCATATCATCTCCCTTTTTACTTTTATCACTTGTGTTTATCTTTCTGTCTCTTGGCTTCACTGCTCTTAATCTGCTTGGGCTACTTTATTTGTTTTTATACAATGCAATCAACAGTCTGGTGGCCTTCTCATGACAACTAAATTAAACTACTATCCTGGCCCATTCCAAGCCTCCATCTGTTTTGTGAGTCTCTCTAGAGACACTTGGGAGGCACAGGAGGCTGCTCTGCTCTCTCCCTGTGACCCAGCCCACTGTCTCCTCATCCTCTTAAAACCACAGTTGTAGCACACCAGCAAAACGTAGTCCAAAACCATATGGTCCTCGTGTTCCTGAATTAGACCTTAGCCCAGACCTAGAAGCTGACTGACATGGAGGATCGGGTGATGGGGAGTGAGTGTATGGATGACCAGACTGGTATCTTGCCCTGACCTCTGTCTCTGAATCAGATCAAGAGTTCTTCTGGGATATAGGCTCCTGGGACTCAGGTTAATCATTACTGCCCTCCTCCAGACTGCAAGGCATGGGTGGTTGAGCGGACTTTGAACCCATCTTTTCAGTCTGTCTGAGTGCAGCACCTGAACTGGGCTGAGTCCCAGCACAGGAGAGCCTCGTGGCCTAAAGGTATATGGGGAAGATGGGTGGAGCAGAATCCTTTAGGCCTGGAGGGCTGAGGACTCCCTGAGCGTGGACAGAACGAGGGGAGTTGTGGAAATACTGGTGGGTGACAAGTGGGCACAGGCTTCCTGAACCCACTGTATGCTGAGCCCCTTGCCAAATGCCTGCTCCCAGCCGCTATTTTGGCCATTAAGCCTCTTTAGTTTTGGAGGAATTAAACAGAGAATCAATTCGGGACTATAGTGACAATGGGCTTAGCTATCTCTAGGTCTTGAGAAGGAGTGATAGTAGGAGAAAGTGGGGTTATTAGAACAGCTATCCCTGTTCCCATTGCAACAATTACTTCCAAGCCAACAAGGAGAGAAGTCAACTGAATGGCCTTGTGCTGTTAAACCTGGACGTTTCCTGAAACATGCAGGCTCTGGTTCCCCGGGGCTACCTCTATATCTGGAGTGACTCATACTGATGTACAAGTGTCGTTGAGTGTCTAGTGCACTGGGGTCCCTGGGTAAGGGTCACACACGCAAAGAAGTGGGACACGGGGGATGCAGAGCGAGAAAAGCAGCAGTTGCTTCTGCATGCTGCGTGTTTATTAGGGGCTGCTTATATACAGGAACTGAATCCTCTACAAAGACAGCATTTCTAACTACAACCATCTGAGGGTCAGGCTATTTCAGCAAACATAGTTAAATTTTAAGACATCCTCAATCTTTGTGAACACACACCCTGCTTGGTCTCTTGCTCTATTTACTCGGTCGAAACGTCCCGACTTTTGAGAGAAGAATGCTTTGACTTCAACTTTGGTTTCAGCAAGCTTTGGGTTAATTATTATTGGACTCTAGCCACTTCCTCTAAAACTCAAACAAGAACACTCTGCTTCTTTTGAGAACAAAGGGGAAGGACCTGTCCTTCTCAGAGGGCTTGGCATTCCAACACCCTGTCCTTTAAGTTCCCTAGAAGCGAGGATTTCTTTATGTTAAGAGTCAGAGCGGGCCTGAGTTCCTTATCTCTAAACTGGTCCTGATTTCCCCACACACAAGTTCTGGTCCATTTGGTGGGAAGGCACAGATAGAGGGAGGTCTTGCAGAGAAAGAAAATACCTTTTCTGAGTAAACAAAGTTTATTATGAATGCCAAAACAATGCTTAAATTTTCTGTCTACATTAGCCTGAACATTAAAAGTACAAATGGAGACCCTTCTTGTATGCAGGATGGCAGGTGAGCTAGTATTGGACCATACCTGGGGCAGAACAGAAGTGGCTTCATGAGTGGCTTTGGGCATGTAGACACAGAGCCAACAGTACTTAGCCAGAGAAGAGTTACGCCAGTTGAGTAATGAGTGGATAAGCTGTACCGTCCTATACAGATAGCTGGGCACTAGCAGGGAGCCTGATGGAGAACTTCTGCAGGAAATGGGGGGATTGCACTGGCTAACAGGAGGTGTACATAGGAAGGATTCCAACCTGGAGTGAGGAAAGGACTGATTGATAGCCTTAACAGAAGGAGGAAAGGGCCCGCAAGAAGGGGCACAGTAGAAAGAGGGCGTGTCTGAGACCTCCTTCGTCCATCCTAAGCCTCTCTGTTAATCATCAAATAGGAGGATGGTGAGACAAAGAAGAAAACAATGTGACCTCCTTGGGGAAGAAATAACAGAATGCCCTAGTGAAGGAGATCTTCTACCCAGATGTGGAAAGACTGGACAGTAGAAGTCTGAGAATGAAACCAGAATGGATTAGTGTAGACTGACTGAATAAAATAGATGAAGTGATGGGATAGACGGTGGCAGGGCATTTAGGTGCTTTCTCAGATTCTGGACAGCCTGAAGAATTTAGGAAAATTACTTGTGACTACCACATGGGGGGGGGTCCTCAGGTGAACTGCCAGCATGGCCCAGGGTGATTCTGGAGTCTTGGAAGTGGGCAGCTGTTGGGGTGCTGGAGATGAATCTGAGGGTTGCTTCCTCTTTGTCTGTAGGGGCTGGAGTTTAAATCTTAAATCAAAAACAATATTTGCCAGGTTATCAGCACAAGGGTGTCAAAAGGCAGGAGAAGGTTAGCAGTGTGTTGTGTATCTTTTTGAGGTTGTTGTAGAACTGGGAGGTTGTCTTGAATGGGACTGATCTCCAGGCTGGTCTGGCCTAAGCAGAAAACTGAGGCAATATAAAAGCTCTAAAGAATTGTATCCTTTAGGCTCTCGAGGTGTGGCACAGATTGTAAGGAGAGCCATTGGGTGGAAGGAAAGACAGCCTTTGTGAAGCTGCAGCATTAGTTCAATGAGATGGGCCTCAAGGAGGCCAGTAGGCTGTTAGCTCCTTCTAACTTACTGGATGGTTGAGGCTGGTACAGAGCATGAACGCCCCACTGTGTACCAGGTGACTTGGGCATCTCCTGAGTAATCTAACTAACGAAAGCTGGGCCTCTATCTGATTGAGTGGAGGTTGGGAGGTCAACTCAGGTTTTAACAGGAAAGAATTAACAACTGGTGAAGGTTTTGTGAACTTGGTAGGAAAAGCCTTTATCTAACCAGTGAAAGTTTTTTTTTTTTTTTTTTTTTTTTTGTCTTTTTGAGACAGGGTCTCACTATGCAGTTCAGGCTGGCCTTAAGCTCACTTTGTAGCTCGGGCTGGTCTCGAACTCACAACAATCCTCCTGCCTCAGCCTCCCGAGTGCTGGGATTACAGGCATGCGCCACCATGCCCGGCTTCAGTGAAAGTTTTGACACAGACTGTATAATACATTATCATTTGCACTCAGGGCATGTGGAGGAAGTCAATCTGCCAGTCCTGGGCTGGGGAGAAACAGAGTGGCTATGAGATGAGAGGCAGGACCCAAGGCAGCAGTGACTGTGGGTGTATCATCAAGATGTGTAACTGTAAGAGCTGAAGAGCTGGTAGAAGATGAAGTGTGACGAGGACGTGACTCTGCAGGCTGTGGAAGGAGTACAGTGCAAGCGGCACATGTCTAGCAATTTTTAGAGCTTCTACAAGTGGCAGCCACTCATAGGGATGGCAGCCCATGACAGGAAGATCAAGTTGTTCAGACAGAAAAACAGCTGGGCATGGGCATAGCCCCTGAACCACAGTGGTGACCACACAACCACTGTGTTCTGTGGCATAGAGACAGAAAGATGGAGGGCAGCCTGGTAAACCCAGGGCTGGAGCTGATTTTAGAGCTTCTTTTAGGATCTAGAAGGAAGAGTAGGAGGCCCTTATGGTGCAAAGGTTCAGCTGGGTCCCCTTTTGTAAGTGTATAATGAGGTAATGAGGACAAAGCCAGGAACCTGAAGGTGGAAGCCAGCCATCATCTCAAGCAAAGAGGAAAGTTGTTGCTTCACGGTGAGGAGTAGAATCTGAGAAATCAATCTCACACAGTTGGGAGGGAGAGCTCAAGGGTGTTTATGCAGAAAAACGCCCAGACAGGTGATAGATAGACTTAAGACTTGGACAGAGGCATGCAGCAACCCTCTGTGTGTAAATGTACAAATGTGAAGGCTATTTATTTATGTCTGGAAGACTTTTTAGAGGGGCTGCAGGGAGGAAGATCAACTACATATTATATGGGGTAGAAAATGGATGGCTGTAAGGAAAACAACTTCTAGATCCTAAATAGTGAGAGCTGTTTCTGAAGCCCTGTGGCAAGATGTCCAGGTCAGCTGTTGGGACTGGTGAGTTCGGGGTCTGTCCAGATAAGGCAAAGAGGCTGTGAGGAGGATGTAAGGCTATAGTGAAGAAATCTTCCTTCAAATAGAGGATATGGTCATGGGTAGTGGAAGAAGGGAGTGTGGGCTGGACTCCACCAGATGGGTAGGGAGCAGTCCCTGGCTGACAGCATGAGATCCTGCACCAGGCAGTACACGCTGCCTGTTTTCCACATAGGGAGAACGGGAGAGTTAGAGGGAGAACTGGTAGGGACCTGCCTTAGCTACTTTTCTCATTGAGGAGACAAAATATCCAACACTCAAAGTTAAAGGCGTAAAAGTGGATTTGGCTAACAGTCAGATGTACAGGAGCAAAAAGGGTCATAGAAGCTTCGAGAAAACTCGAGGACTAAAACCAGAGCTCCATCTGCTGGATTCCCAGGGAAAACAATGGAAGAAAGACGTGTTCTTTTTTGATACCAAAAAAGTTGAGCAGTTTGCAGTTGCCACTCACCTGCAGACAGCCCCAGAGCTGGTTGGCAGAGTTAACAGACCCAAGATAGAGACCTTGCAGAAGGAAAAAGGAGTTATAAGAAATTAAAAGGGACAATGAGAAAAAAGAATTTGAACATCAATTGCTCTCCTCTGTAGACCAGGAGAAACCGGTAGTACAATTATTTAAGTATCCTACATATATACACAAATGTATCTCTCTCCTTCCCTCTCCTATCCTTTTCCTCATCCCAGTTTTTCCTTCTTTTTGAACAAATTCTTTCACTTTCACAGTTTCTACTGTACCTTTCAGATTTTGTTTATTCATCCAAGTTCTTACACTGGCAAGACAATATGATGTTTGCATATGTGCGTTTGATTTATTTCACTTTCCAATGTTGTCTCTAGTTGCATTCATTTACATATAAAAGCCTCAAATTTATCTTTCTTTAAAGCTGAGCAATACTCCATTGTGCAAAAATGCTACGTCTTTTTAACCCATTCTTCAGTTGATAGCATTTGGATTATTTCCAAGATTTAGCCATGGCAAACTATTCTGCTATAAACCTGGGTGCACATCAGTCGCTGTGGTGTGATGTTTTCCGTTTGGAAAGATACCCGGGAGGGGGATAGTAGGCTTGCATGGGACCTCACACCTGGCTTTTTGAGAAATCTCCCCACTTCCATAGTGACTGCACTGCTCCACACTCCCACCAACAGTGGAGAAGCATTTCTTTCTTTTTCTTCCACTGTCCTTCCAGATAGAGCCCCTATGGATAAAAGTCCTTTGTCTAAAGATAGGTTGGATATAATATTTTCCCAATTCATAGGTTTCCTTTTACTCTGTTGGCGATTTCTCTTGATGTTTAGACACTTTTTCTTTTTCAGAAACTTCTAAAAAAGACAAGAAACCAGTTGTTGATTCTTTGAAGTATTTCCCATGCAGTTTGGCTTTTGTTCATGAACTCTCTACCTACCCCTATGTCCTACTTTTTCTTCCAGATGGCTTAGCATTTCTGTTTTAATATTCAAATCTTTCATCTGTTTTGACTGTAGTTTAGCGTCTGGTGATAGATAGGGGTCAGCAGCCTTTGGCATGTGGCTAACCAGTGTTTCCAGAGCTATTCATTTAAGAGGTTATTGTTTTTCCAGAGAGCATGTTTGACTCCTTTGTCAAAGTAAGGTGGCCAGGTGTGTTTGGAGTTCCAGCCACATCTGGTAATCTGTTCCATTGATCATTAGGTTTGTTTTTTGTTTTTGTTTTTTGCCAAATTAACATTGCAGGACCACCTGTGTAAGGCCTGATTTGGCTATGGATGTCTGGGTCCTTCCACCGTCTGATTTGTGTTGCTGAGTGGGAATGTGCAATGGAGAACGTCCGGGCAAGTTCTAGGCACCTGTGACCCATGGATTATTCAGGAGGGTGTTATTTAATTTCCATGTGCTTACAGGGTTTTTGCTGTTTCTTTTGTAAATAATTTCCAGTTACATTGCATCATCATCAGATGATATGCACAGGATAATTTCAGTTCCTTCGCATTTACTTAAGCATGCTCTATGTGCTAATATGTGGTCTATTTTGGAGAACGTACCACGTGTAGGTGAGAAGAATGTGTATTCTGACATTGTTGGAGAGAATACTCTGTAAATGTCTATTTACTTTTCTTCACAAGTCTGGTTTAGTTCTGTTACCTCTTGCTGTTGTGTTTTTGCCTAGTTAATTCATCTTTTTATGGCAATGGGATGTTAAAGTCCCCCATTACAATTGTGTTATTTCTCATTTGATTTTTCATGTCTGTTAAAATTTCTCTTATATAGTTGGGTGCTCCTACATTGGGTGCATGTGTATGTACAATTCTTATATCTTCCTCTTGCAGTTTTCTGCCAACGAGTATGGCTTGATTTTCTTTATTCTTTCAAATAATTGTTGCCTTGAAGTTCACATTGTCAGTAACCAGAATACCTACCCCAGCTTTTTTCTTGGTTCTTATCACATGGAGTATTGTTCTCCATCCTTTGACTTTCAGTCTATGAATTTCTGTTTGAGTTAAATGTGTTTATTTACAGCATGCTGTTGGATTTTGTTTCTTGATCCACTCTGCCAGTCTGCTTCTTTTTATTGATAAATTGAGGCCATTTGCATTGATAGCTAAAACTGATATATATTAGCTTATCTTTGTCACATTATTTTGCTATGGGTCCCCTACTGTAACCCTCTACTTGGTTGCTTGTTTGGCTTGGTGGTTCCTTTCAGCTGCTGTTTTTGAAGCTGTGGTCATTTCTATCTCTTTCTAGAATATCTGTCAGTACTCTTTGTAGTGTTGGTTTCATGGTCATAAATTCCTTCAATAGTCCTTTGTCATGCAGGCATCTTATCTCTCCATTAATTTTGAAAGATAGTTTTGCGGGGTACATCCGTCTGGGTTGGGAGTTGTTTTCCTTCAGAACTTAAAATACTTCAATCCAAGCTCTGCTGAGAAATCTGCCCTGATTCTGGTGGGCTTCCCATTATAGGTGACTTGGTTCTTTCCTTCAATATTCGTTTGCTTTTAATATTCTGTTCTTTTGTCAAATTTCTAGGTCTTGATTATTTTGTGTTTAAGTGTAGATTTATTTTAATTATAGATAATTGGAGTGCTATATTATTTACTTAAGTATGTCAGATTCTTTTCCCATGCTTGGAAAATCTTTGCTACTACTTCTATAGTCTTTTTATATCATTTTGCTGACTACTGTGGTTTCATTGACATCTATTAAGCTTATACTGTTTGTCTTTGAGTAATTTTGTAGTAGTTGAATTGTTATTTCCTGCTTCCTTGTTATGGTTAAGTGATCCTTCTTTTCACATTTACTACCTGCAATTCTGTCTGAAAGTCTGTCTTCAGTTTCATTCAAGTGGCTCTGCCAGGTTTCAACAGGATTCTTAATTTCCTGGATGTCTATTGCAATCTGTTTCAATTATTCTAATTCTTTCCGGTATTGTTTTCAACATCTCCCTCATTTTTCTATCCTCCTCTATATGTTTATCTGCCTTCTTTAGATGTTCTGAGCAACTCTTTCCTGATTGCTGTCATTTCTTTTTGTTTTTCTGAGAGATTGTTTTTGATCTGATTTCTTTTACAGCCTGATGTAGTTGTTTCTTTCGGCTGCTATCATTTCTGATGTTTCTGGTATGTGACTTCCGAGTTCTTCTGTGTCCTTATCTTCTGAGTAAGATGTTGTTCTGAGTGGGCTGGAAGTCTGACATTACCTTTTTCTCCTTCATTTTGACATTTTTTAAGCTATCAGTGTCCACCCTGACTTAGTAGTGATGGGAGAGGGTAGGAGTACATGTCTACAATGCTTCCTTGAGTGCTTTTCCAGGCAAGCAGAAGAGTTTTTTAAAAAAAAAACAGAAAAGGCAAGAGAAGCCTCTTACTGAATTTATGGGGGAGTGTAAAAGGCAGCAGGGGGAAGAAAGGGATACAGAGATGAGGAGGGTTAATCTACCTGAAGCAGCGAGATCTGGCATGGCAGAAGCACTGCAGGAACCTAGGTAGGAGGAAACAAAGTTGCCAAGTGTCTCAGCCAAGGGAAAGGTCAGAAGGCTTAAGACCCCAAAGGAAAGGAGACTTACCCTCCAAGGTCTGAGAACAAAGTATAATGGGGTCAGAGGTCACCCTGGCTTTTGTGAAGACAGTGAGGCATAATATTTAATATACCAGGGTGCAGTCAGATGAAGAAAAGAAGAATGCCCATAGGAAACACAGAAAAGTAGGCTTTTTATAAAGCTTGACAAAGGAAGATCATGGCCAGGGAAATTATGTGAGAAGGTCAAATATCCATGGTGGAAGTTCTCCGTGCAAATGCATAGGTGTTATCAGATGGCCTGGAGCTGGGAGAATAAGGAGCTCTGCCTTATCTCTTCTTTATAAAGTTCTGCCTGTGTTTGCCAACAGCAGCAGTGCGGGCCTGCAGTTTTTTGCTGAGAACAATGTGGCTTCTATTTTTTTTCTATTAATTTTATTGAGAAAAGATAGTAATGGTTTCAAAACCAATTAATAGGACAGTCCAATAATTAATACATTGCATATTGTTATGTTCTTAGCAGTTATTCATAGCACAAGATGCAGACATGATATTCTGTCCAAATACTATTAGTACAAATCCTTCTTCTCATTGAATTAGGAGAAAGTAGCTGTATATCTATCCTAGCTACTTTGTATATACAAAATAGTATCCCTTTTCTTGTTTAGTTTTGTTAGAGATGGGTATTTCATTGTCATTTAAATATTGTAGTTGCATGAATTCAGCAAAATAATCCAATATAGTCCAGTAGTCCATAACAGTAGTGGGTTATCCACAGGACTGGTAATGTCAGAAGTTGTTGACTTGAGCCTTTCACAGATCAGCATATTAATATGGTTTTACTTTGTATACTTCATTTTTATGCTTTTCTGCTGGATGGTTAAGACCAAGATAAAGCAAGACCTATGTAACAAGAAATGTAACTTCTGTATCTGACAAAGCCAGTCATATTCCATCAGGATTTAGTCTGAAACCCTGTACAGCAGTTTGTAGATCCTTTGTCAGTGTCAGCCATGTGGATGAGTCATGGCCATTGCGTGACCAGTTTGTTCTCTGTGGAAGCCTGAGAGAATGTTTTCTCTCCCTGTGACTCTCCTTCGGCACACTATACATCATTGATCATGTTGCTCTGTGGCTCCATCATCTCCTTGATCAGAAAATCTGGGACACAAATGAGTTCCATGATGTTGCAGTACAGGTTCTCCTATGTCCTGAGTCTTCACTGACCTTGAAAGGCTAGGGCCAAAATGTTGGCTGTGCTTGCAGCCCTTCTTTTTCTCTAATTTTTAGTCTGCAAACTTAGGTTGTTTACCCTCCAGGAGAGAAGCTTATTAATATCCTACAACATGTGCAGTTGTGTTTAACCTCACTATCTGTCTGAATATCAAACATCTTAGGCATAACATGGAACAGGTATTTTCCATCTCGTATTATGTTAAGCTTTGAGTCTCTACAGAGTTTGGACAAAAAAAATTTTTAAATGTAAAATATCTAAATACGTACTGCTTGTCCTGACATACCAATTATTGCCATACTGTCTTGTAAGCAAATGTTTGTTTAAAAATGTGTGACAATGTGGCTTCTAAAAAAACATATTGGGTGCTAGAAGAGTCACGCCGGACTTGAGCGTGACACAGAACAACTACAAACCGCAAGCAGCATCTCTGGCTTCCTAAAGCCAGAGCAGCACCAGCTCCTGAAGAACTCAGCAGGGAGTGTGTGTGGTAGGTGGGGACCGGGCGGGAAAGCACAGCGCACCATGCAAGAAGCTGTGGAGCAGGGCGGAAGCCAAAGAGCAGACTTGCCCAGCCTCTGGGGCTGGCCACACCGTCGTGGCCATCTGGTCATACAAATAATGATAAGCAATAATAATCATGGCCAAAACACTGGTGCTAAGAAATGTCAATCCAAAATCTGCCTCCTGATCCCATAGGTACCACGGTCCGCCCCTTCCTGCCCCACTCATGGTCTCAGTTTCCCCATATGTTCAATGGAGGTGATGGCGTTAACAAGAACAGCAGCAACCCAGGAGACAAATTTGGGTTCCAGGATCCGCACTTCAGCCCCAATTGCTTGTGTTGCCCAACCCTCCCTGGGCCGCAGTTTCTCCATAGAAAGGGGACGCGGGACACAGTGCATTCAGGGAACAGGACTCTCTCCCAATCCAGAGGTCAAGAAGATAAAAGAGATGGTAGGCAGCCTTCCAGCCCCATTTGCAAAGGGGATACAACACCCAGCTCTGTCCTTAGCACCCACTGAATCCACTGCAACCTACATGGACTCCTGATTCCAGCTTCGCTCACTCAGTAAACGAACACAGAGTCTTCCCCCACTGGGTGCCAGGCTCAGTGCTGGGTGTCAGGGTGTCCTGCCTCTTAAAAAAATTACACAGCCAGCTTTGTGGGGCTAAAAGGAAGGGAGGAAGTTTTGTTGTTGTTAAGGCCTAGTATGTGCCAGGTGCTCAGAGCAGTACTGCTGAAGCCCCCACAGTAGGGCCATGCTGAGAAGAAGAGCTTTAACCTGAAGCCAGAGGGGGCACAGCTGGGACACGGTTTCCATCTGAGTATAGAATGCCTGGGTGAGGAGGCAAGATAGGTGCTCACGTGGCTGCTGACGGCCATGGGGGACCTAGGAAGCCTTCAAGGACACGGAATCCAGGAAGAGTGATGGACCCCTGGCCCCATGGCTGACAGGGACTTGGGCCAAGGGCAGCACTGTGGCTCCATCCTAAGTCCACCAGGCCAGAGGGGGAGCTTAGTACCTTCCAGCCCACGAGCTATGAGGTGACCAGAACCCACCGGGGTGGTCCTGGCAGTGACACCGCAGGATTAGTCCCTTGTGTGGGGTCTGGGGTTCCTCCAGAGCACAGAGCAGGGTCCCCGCCCCATACGCTCAGGGCTAACCCAGTCTGCAGTGTCGCCAACGGTCTCCTCGCCTGAGTGGCTGGGAGGTTGCGGCTGCCCTTCACCACGGGCACCCTTCGCCCGCATGCCCTACACTCACCAGGAAGAACACTTGGGAGGTGCTTTTCCTCTGATGGAGACTCCATGCCCAGGCGCAGAGGCAAGGATGGGGTGGCAGGAAGGGAGCACGGCCTCTCGGTAGAGCCCTGTACCCCACTGGGCCACCTGCCACCTCTGGGGCTTTGTGTGCTTATTTAATTTCTCAGACCCTCAATTTTCCTCACCTGTGAAATAGGGATAATAATCTCCCAAAACTCATGCCCACAGCCTGGCACAGAAAGCTGGTTGTCCCTGCTGAAACAGCCTTCTCCCAGCTCTCTTCCTTCCTTGCCATGTCTGAAACACACTACCTCACCTATAGTGCTTCCTGCACTTCCCAAATTCTGCCGCAAGAGGGCGACTGTGGCTCAGGAACCGGGCAGCAGTCCGCGTGCAAACTTTCTGAAGGCTTCCTCCTTGGGGCAGGTGACCGCCATGGTAACCTCAACTGAACGAGGACTGCAGCCCTCAGGAAAGCCACCGCATGACCTCTTACCAAAACGTCCGGCCTCAGGTGATAAGTATCATACTTCTACTGAGGGTGAAAATTAAAATTTTAAGTAGAAGCCTGCCCAGGATGCCCACCAAGCCCAGCACGTGTCTGGCAGGCAGGCCTGATGGAGAACAGAACACTCCTTCCTTTGTGTAACCCCTTTCTTTCTTTTTTCTTTTTTTTTTTTTTTTTTTTTTTTTTTTTTTTTTTTTTTTTTTTTTTTTTTTTTTTTTTTTTTTTTTTTTTTTTTGTCTTTTTGAGACAGGGTCTCACTGTGCAGTTCAGGCTGGCCTTAAGCTCACTTTTTAGCTCAGGCTGGTCTCGAACTCACAACAATCCTCCTGCCTCAGCCTCCCTAGTGCTGGGATTACAGGCCTGCGCCACCACGCCCGGCTTGTGTAACCCCTTTCTTGACTGCCTTTGTAAATGGATGACCTTGCGATGTAACTTAAAATGTAACAGGGCATTTCTTCCTCTGAGGAACCCATAACTGGCAGCCTTACAGGGTAACGTGAGACATTCAAACTCCCTCAGCTACCCTCCAGTCACGTGCACTCAATCTGCTCCTGGACAGCCGCGCTCACTCTGCATTTCAAATCCCTGAAACCCTGGCAGGCAGGGCTGGGACTATTCAAGAAGGCCTAGTCAGAAGCCCCCTGCCTCAGTAAGCGTCCTCCTGTCCTCTCTGGTGCTGTTTTTCCTGTTTCATCTGTTTTCTTCAACATTTCTTAGCTCCCTGATAGGAAAGCCATGCTTACCACTTAGGTCACCAGCTGAGGCCTGGTGGCCAAAGGAAGACTCTCTCTCGGCTCCCAGACAGGAAGGTGCCCCCTCCAGGTTTTCTTGGAGCTCCCTCACGAGGCCAGGAGGGAGGCCTCTGCTTGGTGCTCACAGCTCTCACTGAGTGCAAAGAAAGGGAAAGGCCAGTCCGTCAGTTCAGTCTTCAGGTAAGATAAGACCACAGGGCACTTCAGTCAGCCTTTCAGTTATCCTGGCCAGCCTCAGGAAGGAAAACCTGGTCACCTATAGTCGGGATGTCAGTTCAGGTCACCCATGAAGACAAGGGTTGGGAATGTTTAGCCTCTGAGAGCCTGTGGAGTGGGTGTGTGAATGACTATGTAACTGTTAGCAATGGGTGGCAAAGCAGCAGGCCACTCCATCCGTGCTCCACAGAGGACGGCCCACGGCAAACCCAGGACACGACAACACCGGAAATCTTGGAAGCCACACATCTCAAATTTCTGAAATGGTAGCAACTGGTGTAAAGAAACAATTCAATCAACTTGTAGAAAAATCAAATCACAAATAATCTCTCAGGAAAATGAGTTAAACAGGCTCAAACAGAATCCATGAAATTAAGAATTCCACAGAAAGCTGGAAAAGCTACTTGCATGGAACTGAAGACAGACTTTTAGACCTTGAAGACAGCATTGCACGGGTAATCACAAAAGTGAAAACACTTAAAAATACCAAGGAATGAGGAGATAACAATTCAGCAGCTGAAAGATGATGAAAGTAAAAACAATATAAGACTAATAGGTGGAGAAAAGCAGAAGTTAACTCATATTCAATTTCTAAAAAATTATTTGTAGAAGTAGCAGCAAAAATTATCCAAAATGGGAAAAGAATGTGACATACAGTTAAGTGAAGCATGCAGAACTCAACTTAGTCATAGTCAAAATGAATCTAAACTCAGACACATGATAACCAAGATCCAAGAAATTCAGCAAAATAATAGAATATTAAGCTGCTAGATAGAGACTGGGCATGGTGGCGCATGCCTGCAAGCCCTGCTCTTGAGAGGCTGACAGCAGGAGAATCGCCACGCATCCAGTCTACATAGTGAGATGCTGTAGACCCCGCACAAAGTACATTAAAAAAGCTTCGATGAAATAACCAGATCACCTATAATGAAAAGTGTATCACAAAAGATTTCTCAATATTAACAAGTCAAACAGCGTTTAGAGTGAATATTTCAAATCCTGAAAGAAAAATTCCAGCCAGATTGATGTACCTTGTAAAATTATCTATTAAAATTAATGGAGAGATAAGATACTTCTCTGACAGAGAACAACTAAAGAAATTTATGATCATCAAATCAACACAACGGTACTGATAGACAGATATTCTAGAAAGAGATAGAAATGACCACAACTTCAAGAACAACAGAAAGTCAGCACCAAGCAGAACAAGCAACCAAACAGAGGAGAGCAGTAGGGAACCCACAGCAAATACGGCACAGGGAAGCCAGTATATACCAGTTTTAATTATTAATGTAAGTGGCCTCAATTCATTAATAAAAAGAAAATTGGCAAACTGGATCAAAAAACAAGCTCCAAGGGGGCCGGGGAGATAGCTCAGTAGAATAAGTGCTTGGCTAGCAACAGCAAAGACCTGAGTTCAATTCCCAGTTCCACCAAAAAAAAACAAAATCCAAAAATGTGCTGTATACAAGAAACAGATTTAACTCAAACAGAAATTGATGAACTGAAAGCCAAAGGATGGAAAACAATACTCCTGTGACAAGAACCCAGAAAAAAAGCAGGGATAGCTGTTCCGGTTACTGACAATATGAACTTCAAATAAACAATTATTTAGAAACATGAATTCAATACACCATTGTCAGGAGAAAGCTACAAGAGGAAAACATAAGAATTATAAATACCTGTGCACCCAGTGTAGGAGCCACCAACTTCGTAAGACAAACTTTAACGGATGCAAAAATTCAAATGAGTGATAACACAGTTGTAACGGGGGATTTTAACACCCCAATGTCTCAAAAAGATAGGTCAACTAGACAAAAAGTCAGCAAAGAGGTGGCAAAACTAAACCAAACTCTTGCATTTGAGAACAGTCAGCATTAAATCTTCTCTAAATTCCTTGTAGAATTTAGCTGTGAATCCCTCAGGACCTGGGCTTTTCTTTGTTGCTAGGTTTTTTTTGTATGGATAGAATTTTATTACAGGACTTAAGAGACCTCAGTACACAGACATATCTACTCGTGCATCTTATGAAAATGGGGTACAGTGACACCATCCTCTTTCTTTTTTATAGTTAATTGATTAATTTTTTCATAATTTAATTGAGAAGCAAAAAAGTAATAAGTGTTTCAAAACCGATTGGTAAGACAGTTTCAGTAATTAATACATTGCACATTGCTGTCTTCTTAGTAATCCTGATTAGCGCATCATTACTATTCCTCACAGATCTAGTGAAAACATTCCTAAAATGCATCTGGAACCAGAAGAGACATAGAATAGCAAAAGCAATCCTGGGTAACAAAGAAAGGGCAGGAAACATAAGATCAGCATGACCTAAGGATCAATAAAACAGACTAGAAGATGCACACACAACTATAAGCACACTCTGCCACCTCGTCTTTGACAAAGGGGCCACACATGTTCGCTGGAAGATAGCTGCTTTAATAGATAGTGCCGGAAACGTTGGCTTTCCGCATGCCTAAAGGCTAAAAATAGACCCATGGCTATCATCATACACTGAAGTCAAAGTGGACTAGAGATTTATTATTTATTTATGTATTTATTTATTTATTTATCTATTGGCAGAACCTAGGATTGAACTCAGGCCCTTGTGCTTGCCATCAAATGCTTAGTCTACTGAGCTATCTCCCCGGCTCAAATTAAAGATTTAAACATTAAGGCATAATTACAAAGTCTTCTAGAAGAGAAACTAGGTGGAAATCTTGAAGACGTAAGCATAGGCAGAGTTTGTGAACAAAAATAAAATTGTTTGGAAAATACTTCAAAGAGTCAACAACTGAGATCTCATCTTTTTGAAGTTCCGCACATCAAAAGAAATCACCAACAGAGTGAAAGCAAAACCCATGAATTGGGAAAAACTTTTAACCAACTGTCCCTCAGACATAGGACTTCTATCTAGGACTCAAAGAATTTTTAAAAAATCAGTATCCCAAAATTCATATATCCAATCAAAATTGAGCATCTGAAATTAATACACACTTTTCAGATGAAGCAATACAAATAGCAAATAAATATATGAAAAAATATTCAACATCATTGGTCATTTGAGGAATGCAATTTAAAACACTGAGATATTCCATCTTACACCAGAAAGAATGGCTATCATAAGCCAACCATAACATGCTAGAAGGGCTACGGGGAAAAAGGAACCCTTCTCCACTGTTGGCGGAAGTGCATAACGGTACAACCACTGTGGAAATTAGTGTGAAGATCCCTCAAAAAACTAGAATCGGAGGTTCCACTCAACTACCTATTCCCTCCTAGGTGTTTTTACAGAACTGAAAATATCATACTACAGAGGCATATGTGCACTCATATCTATACCAGTGCAGTTTGTCATTGCCAAGTCTTGGAGACAACCCAAGTGCCCATCAGCTGAGGAATAAATAAAAAACTATGTGATAGATAGTTTTACACAATAGAGTATTAATTAGCTATTAAAAAGACAAACTCGAGACTTTTGTAGTAAGTGAAAGGGATCAGACTCACGTGTAACTATTATACTGTCTCCCAGTGTAAGAAACTGAACGAGTAAGCAAAATCTGAAAGGTACAATAGGTACTGTGAAAGGGAAAGAACCTATTCAAAGGGAAGAACAACTGGGAAGAAAGGAGGAAAGAAAATAGGATGTGGAAAAGTACACAAGCATATGCACAGGACAGTCCGGATAACTGTTCTGTTGGTCTCTAGTGGTCTGTTGAAAGGAACAGGTAATGCTTAAATTCTTTCTTCTTTCTACTTTTTGACCAATTTTACATGCTTATATCTGTAATCTGAACAACTAATTTGAAGACAATATGAATTATAACAACCTTTGTTGAATTCCTTTCATTTTGTTTGTTGCAATTTCTTTGTTAATTATTTGTTTGTTTGTTCATTTATTTTTGCAGTACTAGGGATTGAACTTGGGACCTTGCACTTGCCAGGTAGGCTCTTATACTGCTGAGCTATCTCCCTGGCCCCATTTCTTTTTTTTTTTTTTTTTTTTTTTTTGGCAGAACCGGGGATTGAGCTCAGGCCCTTGTGCTTGCCAGGCAAGCACTTATTCTACTGAGCTATGTCCCCGGCCCCCCATTTCTAATTTTTAAAATATTTGTATTCCCTTAAAAAAAGAAGGCCCTTTTTAGAAATTAAAGCAAAAGGAGACCCCGTTCTTCCTGAGGGTTCCTCCCGGGCAGCTGTACAGTCAGCCCTATTGGTCACAGCAGGGGCTGCCCGCAGCAGGGCCCCAGCCCTCCCCTCCTAGCCGTTCCCCCCCAACTGGCCTGGTCCCAGCCACCCGCCCCTCCTTTGCCAGCCCTCCACCAGACCATCCGGTGCCGCGCTGGCCGGCCTGTCCTCCCCAGCCGCAGAGAATGCAGTGGTCACTGCTGTCACTGGGCCCCTCCCCTCCCACTGAAGCCCTCGGCTCTAGAGCTCCTCTTACTGGCTCACCTACCTAATGCCCGTGTGGGCCAACTGGCAGCAACTCCTGGCTCTGCTCAATACTGAGGCGCACCACCCAATTTTAGAAGCTGAGAACTGGTTGGAGTAAGTCCGTACTTTCACTGTCAACCCTGGGTCGATGGGTAGCTTCTAACTTAGAAATATGTAGTCTAATAACTAAAAATCACAGCGATGCTGCTGCTGAAAATGTCCTATATTTACTGAGTGCCTACTGTGTGGGAGACATTGCCCGGAGCCTTGGCTTTTCAATCCATGTCTTAGAAACCTGTGCTGACTTCCTCCCACGAGCTCCCCTCTTCCATGTTCTTTGTCTCCTACCACCCAACAGCAGCCCCCGGGCTACCTCACCGAAGAGGAATCCGAGGCACGCACAGAAGTCCTTCAGATACGCCAGTCTCAGGTAATCGTCTCTTTAGCAATGCGCACAAATTGCCCACTTTGTGCCTGGGACCAGACAGTGCCGGTGATAAGAACTCCAGCCTCACTTCCTGAGTACCAGTGTAGACAGGTCACTTCTGATGGTGTGAAAGGCTTTCTAAGGAGGTCAGGATCCAGCAAGGTGACAGCAAATCCACTCACGGCCCAGGAGCAGGGAGCGCCTCCTCCTTGGGCGCCGGAAGCCAGCTGAGAACTGAAGGACCAGGCTCCTCAGGCAGCAGGGGATGGGGTTCCCCACGGAGGAGCAGCAAAGCCCTGAAGGGGGGCTGCTGCTCAGGTAGCCAGATGCAGAGACTCCTGGCCCCCTACGTGGGCAGATCCTGCAGCGCAGACGCAGCCTCCAGCCTCACCCATCGCCCTGCCCCATCCAACCAGGCAGACACCCGCCATCGCCCCGCAGAAGGAGCTACTGGGCAGGGCTTCCTGTCCTGCTGCTTCTCAGCCCCCGATGTGGAGCCTTCACAGTGCTGGCCCAGCAGAGTCCAACTGCATTCCTCATCCTGCGATGCTCAGAACCCACGAGTGTGACCGAAGTCAGTGAGCTGGATCAGGTCAGCCCCAACATCACTCTCCCAGGGTAGAGGCCAGGGAGTGAGATGCGTCAGAACAGACAGAAAGACCACAAGTTCTCTCACCCTCCATGACCCAGCCAGCTATAAGGCTCTAGACAAGACTATGATTCTCAGTGCCTGTTTCCTATCTCTAAAATGAAATATGTGTAGCCCTCAGGGTTTAGATATACAAATGGTCAATGCAATGTTTTTTTCTTTTAAATTACAGACAGCTCATTTATTCACTCAACAAATATTTCCAAGGCACAAAGTCTGGTGAAGAAGCTATGCCCAGCGTTTAACACCAACATTTAAAGTTCTTTGCCCCAGAAGCCCTATTATGTGATGTGATGATACTCAAATGAGTTCTATATTTATTCTTTTATTTTTTTTTACCAATGGGGAATCCAAGGCTCAGAAAATAAGTAGTGGAGTGGGAACACAAAATCCCTTCACCAGGCAGCCCCTGCCTACACAGATACCCAGGGCAGGTCCCACACAGCCCAGGGATGAGGCTGTCTCCTGATGGATGGGTAAGAATACTGGGCACACAGAAAAGGAAAGGGAAGAGCTTTCTTTTGGCTAATAACATGTTAAAATTTCAATCCATAGTCAACTGGCTCCAAGGCGGGAAGCTTGGCATAGGGTTATGGTAGAGGTGAAAGATCACTACCTTTTGTTCTTATGTTTTGTTTCTTCCAGAGCCAGGGATTGAAGTCGGGACACTGCACTTTCCAAGCAGGTGCATCTTCTACTGAACTATCTCCCCTGCCCTGTTCTGTTTCTTGAATGCCACATCCCCATGCAAACAAAGGATTTAGGATACTCGTCCTATCCACAACTCACATGGCCTGATGTCAAGTCTAGGCTGTCCTATCGAAGACCCACTGGATTATGCACAAGACGTAAACAAAGAATTAAAGAGAGTGCTTTCTGTGTGACCTGCCTGTTCCATGTACTGGGAACTTGCACAATTATCCAGCACTCTTGTGTTCTGCTCATGCATTTTCTTGCTCAACCAGCTTGCACTATGGTTATCTCCCTCATTTCGCACAGAGACATAATGCCCATAATCCTTTCTGGGATGCTGATGTAGCGGACGGCTCAGTCTTCCTAGAGCTTCTTTCAGCTGAAAGGTGCAGTAGGTTCTACCTTTTGGAGATTAAGCGCTGTGTGATTACCTTGGGATACTGAGGTTCACTCTAGGAAAGAAAAACTCCTGTTAGACGGCATTGGGAAAAGCATCAGCGCCTGCGTGCCAAGAATCATCTGGTGAATTTGTCAGGAGGAGGACTACGGGCTGTAACTGGTCGGTGGATCATCTGTGAATTTGTCAGGAGGAAGAGAATGGGCTGTCATTCTGGTTGGACCACCATCTGGTGAATTTGTCAGGAGGAGGAGTACGGGTTGTCAACTGCTCGATCCATCATCTTGTGAATTTGTCAGGAGGAGAAGTGCGGGCTGTTATCTGGTCAGTCCATCGTCTGGTGAATTTGTCAGGAGGAGGAGTATGGGCTGTGTTCTGGTCAGCTGATCACCTGGTGAATTTGTCACAACGAGGACAAAGGCTGTCATGTGGTCTGTCCATCATCTGGTGAATTTGTCACGTGGAGGAGTATGGGCTGTCATCTGGTCGGTCCATCATCTTGTGAATTTGAAGGGGGAGGAGAATGGGCTGTCTTCTTGTTGGTCCATCATCTAGTGAAACTATCAAGAGGAGGAGTACGGGCTGTTGTCTGGTGGACCATCATCTGCTGAATTTGTCAGGAGGTGGAATACAAGCTGTGATCTGGTCAGCCCATCTTCTGGTGAATTTGTCAGGACGAGGACTACAGGCTGTCATCTTGTCTTTCCATCATCAGGTGAATTTGTCAGGAGGAGGAGCAAGGGCTATCAACAGGTCGGACCATCATCTGGTGAATTTGTCATGAGGAGTATGGGCTGTCACCTGGTCAGTCCATCATCTGGTGAATTTGTCAGGAGGAGAAGTACAGGTTGTCACCTGGTCGGTCCATCGTCTGGTGAATTTCTCAGGAGGATAAGTATGAGCTGCCCTCCAGTCGGTCCATCATCTTGTGAATGTTTCCAGAGGAGGATTACGGGCTGTCATCTGGTCGGTCCATCATCTGCTGAATTGTTCAGAAGGTGGAATATGAACTGTGATCTGGATGGCCCATCATCTGGTGAATTTGTCAGGATGAGGACTACAGGCTGTTATCTGGTCTGTCCATCATGTGGTGAATTTGTCAGGAGGAGGAGTATAGGCTATCATCTTGTCTTTCCATCATCAGGTGAATTTGTCAGGAGGAGGAGTATGGCCTGTGATCTGGTTGGTCCATCATCTAGTGAATTGGTCAGAGGAGGAGTATGGGATGTCATCTGGTCGGTCCATCATCTTGTGAATTTGTCAGGAGGAAGAATACGGGCTGTCATCTGCTCAGCGGATCATCTGGTGAATTTGTCAGGAGCAGGAGTGTGGGCGGTCATCTGATCGGTCCATCATCTGCTGAAATTGTCAGGAGGAGGAGTACGGGTGGTCATCTGGTCACTCCATCATCGGGATAATTGGTCAGGAGTAGGAGTATGGGCTTTCATCTGCTCGGCCCTCCATCTGGTAAATTTGTCTGGAAGAGGAGTATGGGCTGTCATCTGGTGGGTCCATCATCTGCTGAAATTGTCAGGAGGAGGAGTACGGGCTCTCATCTGGTGCGACCATCATCTGGTGAATTTTTCATGAGGAGTATGGACTGTCACCTGGTCAGTCCATCATTTGGTGAATTTGTCAGGAGGAGAAGTACAGGCTGTCACCTGGTCTGCCCACCATCTGGTGAATTTGTCAAAACGAGGACTACAGGCCGTCATGTTTTCTATCCATCATCTGGTGAATTTGTAAGGAGGATAAGTACGGGCTGTCATCTTGTCGGTCCATCATTTTGTGAATTTTTCCTTATGAGGTCTCCCATCCAAGTATTAACCAGGCCCGACCCTGCTTAGCTTCCGAGATCAGACGAGATCGGGCACGTTCAGGGTGGTATGGCCGTAGACTTCCTTACAAGGAGTACGGGCTCTCATCTGGTCAGTCCATCATCTGGTGAATTTGTCAAGATGAGGAGTACGGGCAGTCATCTGGTCACTCCATCATCGGGATAATTGGTCAGGAGTAGGAGTATGGGCTATCATCTGGTTGGTCCGTCATCTTGTGAATTTGTCAGAAGTACGGGCTGTCATCTCATCGGTCAATCATCTTGTGAATTTCTCCGGAGGAGGAGTGCGGGCTGTCAGCTGGTGGTCCATCATCTACTGAATTTGTCAAGATGAGGAGTACGAGCTGTCGTCTAGTCGGCTCATCATCTTGTGAATTGGTCAGGAGAAGTACGGGCTGTCACCTGGTCAGCCCATCTTCTGGTGAATTTGTCAGGAGGACAAGTATAGGCTATCATGTTGTCTTTCCATCATAAGGTGAATTTGTTGGGAAGAGGAATACGGGCTGTCATCTGGTGGATCCAGGTGAATTTGTCAAGAGGAGGAGTATGGCCTGTGATCTTTTGGGTCCATCATCTGGTGAATTTGCCAGGAGGAGGAGTACAGGCTGTCATCTGGTGAATTTGTCAGGAGCAGGTGTATGGGCTGCCATCTGGTCGGTCCATCATCTGGTGAATTTGTCAGGAGGAAGAGTATGAGATGTCATCTGGTCAGTCCATAATCCAATGAATTTGTCAACAGAAGTATTAACTATGATCTGGCCAGTCCATCATCTGGTGAATTTCTCAGGAGGAAGAGTACGGGCTGTCATCTGGTCGGCCCATCATCTGGTGAGTTTTTCAGGAGGAGGAGTACGGGCTGTCATCTGGTCAGTCCATCATCTTAAGCCCTCATCAGATAAACCTTGCTGTTAAGTTGCAGAGGCAAAGCACAAATGTGAGAAGCAGGCCAGAATATATCCTGATCTGTCTGAAAAAGTGGCCTAAAATAAATCACGCAACCAGAGACATCAGGTATCAATGTGGACCAGTATTTGCTTAAATCTGCCATGGTGGCTGTGGGTAAAATATAATTTCCTGTCCTCTGCAAGGTTTGTCCCTCTCTTCCGCATAGCTTCTAACAGAGCAGAGGGTCTGGGCCTACAGGAGTTATGACATACACAGAGTAGGCAAGTTTGCCAGGGCCTGTTGGGAGGGTGTTGCTAGGCCTGGTCCTGTGCAATCTTGAGCAGCCAATTCCCATGTAAAATCTTTTTCCATAAGGGAGGAATCATGAAGGGCTTTTTATAGCCTCCTAGTGTTTTTTTTGAGAAAGGACCAGTTTATTTCCCAAATAATACCAAAGCCCCTTTCTAATTTTCTCTCATTTATCTCTTCAGGTATGGGATAGACTAGTTCTGATGGTTCCTCAGAAACTGAGAATACATCTTGCGTCTTCAGGGGCTCTCAAAATGTCGTTTTGCCTTTCTCTTGGTCTTTTGATTTCTCAAAAAGACTTAGATATGACCCCGTTCCATCCCTTGCAATGAGCAATGGTGACTTGCCTGGGAAAATGGACTATCCAAGACTTTCAGAATTCTTTGCTTGTGCATTATAGATGATTATTAGTAACCAAGCTTCTTTCTTTCCAGATTGCTTCAATGGTGTGTAGTAACAGAAGGGAAGATTTGGAATATGTGTAAATATTTATCCACTAGCCTCATCCTAACCTCCACGCTTGCCTAAGGGCTATGAGTTCTGCTTTTCCACTGGAGGTCCCTTGCAGAAGGGACTTTGACTTCAGTGATTTGTTGAGAACTGACTGTTGAGTGAGTGCCTTTTCATGTCCTTTTGGGCAGAGTACTTCCATCACTGAACTGTGCCTCAGTGAGCATGTGTTTTATTTTTCAAAAGGGATTGTCAGTTGCTTTTGTCCATGTTAAAGGCTCAGACTCAGAAGTTTTGACAGCTTCATATTACTATAAATTTAGGTATCCAGATTTGGCAAAAACTGGCTATTCCCAGGAAGAACTAAAACTATTGTTTGATGGCAAGGGGCCCAAGATCCCAGATAGCCTGGATCTGGTCCCTAGACAGCTGTTGCTCCCCAGATGTAAGAATGTACCTGTGTTTCTGAAGTATTCATGTCTCTGAAGGAATATGTTAGCATTTTTCTTTGAGATGTATGTCCCTTCTTCTCTGAGTAGTATTATGTTTGGGTAGCTCCCAAGTTGGTCTGAGATACAATATACCTACATACTGTACAAATCCCCTGTTTAAGCTCAGTTTTCTTAAATCTATTCCTGATGATTGAATAAATCCTGTATAGAACTGCTCATGTATATTTTTTCCCATTGAAGTGGCATTTTCTGATTCAAGAACAAGTAGGAATTGAGAATTTGTATGGAGGAAATAGGAAAGAAAACATATTTGAGCTCCGAGGCCATAAATCAACTAGTATCTTCTGGATTTGGAGCAAATACTGCATATTGATGTGCCACTAGAAGATCATCAAATATTTGACCTTCAAATTCACCTGCCAGACTAGAGGTAAAGGAGGGCTCTCTGTCTCTCAAATGTAGCTGTAGAGCTAAAAGATAGTTTTCAAAAAAAGAAGTTAAAACAAAGTAAGCTGCCCCTGTCTCGATAAAAGAGTTGGATTTGCTTACCCAGGGTTCCTTGCAGGGGCCCTCATTTGCCATCAGAGTGGGGTGAGTTTGTTGTAATTTGCACTAAATATCTGGGACTGATACGCTATTAAAATGGTGTCCCATTAAAGCTTGTCCCTTGCCGGGCGTGGTGGCGCATGCCTGTAATCCCAGCACTCGGGAGGCTGAGGCAGGAGGATTGTTGTGAGTTCGAGACCAGCCTGAGCTACAAAGTGAGCTCGAGGCCAGCCTGAACAGCATAGTGAGACCCTGTCTCAAAAAGACAAAAAAAAAAAAATAATAAAAAATAAATAAAAAATAAAAATAAAGCTTGTCCCTCCTTGGAATATGACTCTATGTTTCATATTCACAGAGATAGCTACTAGTCAGATGTGAAAGACAACTGAACTTTCTTCTTTGTCCTGTGTATTCTCTCTCTCACCTTCCTCTAATTAGCAAGTTTCTTAATTCATCTTTTCATTCCCTTGCAGAGATTTCGTGTTTAGCCCATAGCTAATACTGTAGCCCTGGGTTGTTTCTCTTAGAGGGACAGTATCCTCTCTGAGTGGTTTCTTTCACTTTTTGCCACACTGCTCATCTACAAATATTGTTTGTATTTCTCAGCCTCTTCTAGGACGTTTTCTTTTTGATCTGGGCTACAGTAAGTAGTCCAAAGGTCGCCTGGCATGAATCAAGCTACCATATTGGGCATCTACCAGGGCCAGAGGACCTGGGCCGTGGATGAGGCCCTGAGGGCCCCAGACCCAGTCGCTTAAGAGGTAGGCTCATCTGAAAGTCATTGCCACCCCACCAGCCAGCCACGGAGGGATAGGCAGGCCCAGCCTACATCTGTTCTTCATCAAGACTGGGCTGTGGCCTGGGTACCAGCCCCACCAGCCCCACAAATCTCATTTCCCAGGCATCCCAGGCACCCACCCCTGTGAAACCTGAGCTGCCCTATGGTGCCTGGGAGAGGTGGCCCCTGAAACATCAGCAGTCGGCCCACAGTCCTTCCCCTCCTTGGACTTCGGGTCCCCTCAAGCAAGCCTTAGATAAGGCCGTCCTGTCCAGTGGTCTGTCTGTAAGCCTCCAGGGGTGATTGCTGTGATTATTCCCGGCCTCATTAGCAAACCGCAGATGCCCAAATCGTAATGCCCCCAGCTATGTGCCTGGGCCATTCTGAGCAATAAAAATGCGCTAACCCACCCAAGCACACTCCATGAAGCCCTCCAAGCTGGATGCTCTGCCAGCTGGGCTTCTCGATGACCCTGCTGAGGCCCAGAGACTGAGCGATTTGCACAGGCACACAGCTCACAGGAGGCAGACGGAGGACTTGCACTTCAGTGCCTGGCTCCAGAGCGCACGCACCCATGCACTCCCTGCACTGTCTCTGCACCACACGTCCTCCCCTTCGACCCTCGTGTCCTGTGCTGATGCCACAGAGACAGAGATGGAGATGAACACAGATCCCCAGCAGTGCTGCTTGGCTGAGGCCATGGGGGGCATCTCCACCTGAAGCCACTAGGAACTGAGCAAGAAACCGAGAGCAGTCTGGGGTCTAAGTTTGGGCAGGGTGGGGGAAGGGATGACAGAATGGAGGAAGGGGTTGGCCGGCAACTCAGACAAAAGCTGCGGCCCGGGAGAACCTCCCCCAGTGCCCAGTGTTCCAAAGACACAGGAAGCTTCAGAACTTCATGAGTAGTTTGTGTCTAAGGCAGCTGTGTGTGCAGAAAGCTAGGAGTGCAGGAAGCCACCCAGAGTGGGTGGATGGGCCACTGTAACTCTTCCTTATATCCGTCTAGAACTTTCTTCCCTGAATTAGTATTTTATCAGAATAAGAAAAAGAGAATGCAGGCTCACAATAGGACCGTAGCCCGAATTCAGTGAAGGTGTTCTGCATACCCGCTGCCTTATCAGGAGCTGTTAGAAGGCAATGAGAGGAGAGGACTGGAGGACAGACTGGGTCCGGGGACAGTGGTGAGCTGACGTCCTCTCCCCCAGGTGACTGGGTGCTGGCTGAGGGTCACGTGCCGCTCGCTGGGTGAAATCTCCCTTTGCCAGCAGATACGGAAGCTGAAGCCCGGAGGGCCCACTCACTCGCGGCTAGAGGCGGTGGTGCCAGCCGCCGGGCACAGCATGCAGCATCGGAGCCCAGGGTGCCACGCACCGCCCAACCAGCCCGTGGAGTTGCGGCAGAGCCACTCCCGATGGGTTGGAGCAGCAGCACAAGCTTCTGCGCGTGCGCGTGTAGTTCTCGCGTAACTCTGTAGAATGCATCATACCCAGCCAGACTGTGAGATGTCAGCGTATGACTACACAAGGGAGATGAAAACGCAAAAATTGTATATAAGGGCGCAACTGCGCGGCATTCAGCACTCGGCCCCTGGGTGCGAATCTGCTGAGTCAGCGCCAGTGTGAATACAGCTGCTTCCTGGGAAAAAGGCCTTGGCATCCTTCCTACACGAAAATCCTGCAACATTTCTGGGGCTCATCCCGGATCCAGAGGTGATGTATTTCCACCTCCTTTGTCACTGGAATTCGAGCCGCAGAGCATGGGGAGACATGACCTCAGCTCTCACCAGCATTTGTTTGATCTGTAGGCGGGGCTGGCCCTTCCCAGCAAGCTGAGGAGAGAGGTCCAGGGTGCAATGGAGCCCAGAGGATCAGGAAGCAGTTCAGGGAGCTCCGCCTGCCAGATCCTGTAAGACACACTCTGAATTTGGTGGTTTTGCTTTTGGCAAGAGAAACTGAGGGCCTTCCAAAGTTCTGAGTAAGTTTCATAAAAACCAAAACCGTAACTCTCAGGAACTGGGCGGTGGACTGGAGTACCGGCGTTGCCCCCGTAGTTCTGCAAGGAAGAAACCCACAGCCCTAAGGTAAGGCCCTGGGCGCTGGTGCTCAGCTGGAGTCTTTGTGTGTTGGCGTGTGAACAAAATGGGCCTACTATGAAACTGACTGGCTGCTGTTTGGGTTAGGGTGGTCTGCTGAGGACTCACTTGAGAAGGAGGTAATTAGCCGGGTGCTCAGGATCGTTGCAGGGCAACCCAGCCATCCTGACCAACTCCCTTACCTTGACTCTTGGCAAGGCCGGTCCTGTCTCAGTTGCCGTGGCTGAAACCCTGCAATGAGGAGAACTGTAGAGTGTGATGGCCAGGGTAACAACCACCTCCAAATGTTAGCCGAAGCCAAACAAACTGACTGTTTCCCAGGGATGAGAAGTCCCACCTCTGTGTGTCCCCACTCCGCAGTCTCTACTAGCGTCAGAGCCCTCTACGGCCTGCCTCTCACCCTGCATCGTCCGAGGCCTCCCTTAAGACCCTTCTGATGGCGGCCTCCCTTGAGCTGCACATGTGACTCTCCACACACATGTGGGCACCCATCGAGAGAACTCCTCCAAATGCCGAGTGCTCAGATCCTGTTGAGGCACCATGCAGGTGCCTTTGAGAGATTCAGGTGCGCATTTACTGTGGCCTGCAGGGGCAGATCCAAGGAGGGAACAAGTGATGTGTACCAATCCTTCATCACCACTGACTGCCTTAAGGGGAAGGATCACACACCTTCATATACTGAGAAACCCCAGGCAGCGACTGGCTCAGCACAGCCCATTACCCAGAGCCCTGTCCCGCAGGACGGACTGCCGGCAATTCTTCCTAACCCGTCCAACACCAAACGGTGCCACCAGGTTACTCAGGCTGTCCCCACAACGTCTGGAAGAAAGTCCCCTGGCCAGAGAGGAACCCCAGAAGGACCCGAACTCAGGAGGCCTCCACTCAGTCACATGTACCAGGAGGCCAGGGGATAAAGAAAGGAGAGCGAGCCATGATCATGAGCAAAACTTGAGAGTGCTCCAGGGGCCAGAAAGAAGCCCACGCCAGTTCCACAGGAGGCATTTAGGTTGTGGAACCCTCTGACCTTGCCAATCACCTTGGACCACACCTGTCCCACCCGCCCAAAGTAAGGGCACAGATCACCATCAGCCAGATCAAGATCTGCTAGCAAGGGCCAGTGAGATATCTCAACAGACTAAGTGCTGCTTGGGCAAGCCCAGGGATCAGACATCGATCCCCAGTACCACATGCTGTGCTGGGCCCCACCCAGAGGTGCTGAGCCAGCAACAGGTCTGGGCAGGTGGAGAATGCCTGCCATCCCAGTGCTGGGGAGGCTGAAAACAGGATCATGAGTCTGAGCTGTGTAGTGAATCCTGCATCAAATACATAAAAATTAAAAAAATAAAGAGGGCCAGTCAAATAGCTCAGCAGATTAAAGTGCCTGCAAGCAGGCTCAGGGGCTAGGGGTTCAGTCCCCAGGCCTGCCATACTGGTCCTATCCCTGGGACACACTGAGACAGCAATTGAGACTGGGCACCTGTAATCCCAGCTCTTAAAGGCTGCAAACAAGTGGATAACTATAGTGAGACCCCAAACACCCTATAGACCCTTCCCTAAAAACACACACAAAAAAAATAAAATGAAAATTGAATTAAAAAACCAAGATCTGCAAGCAGTAAACCAGGCTATTGTCACTCTACATGTGTTTGTCTCAAACTTTCATGCTCTCATGGGCCTTATCTTCACTGAAGCTTCTTCACACGTCCAGGCCTTGAGGATGCCTTCTCCTGTACCCACCTGGCCCCAAAGAGCCAGCCACTTTTTGCCCTCCTGTGGAAGATCGTTCAAATGGTGACAAAGGCCAGCTGACTTGGGATAAGGCTATCCCAAGGGTTCAAAACTCCCCTGACCATTTTCATCCCAGCACTGGCCACTGACCTGAAAGCTTCTGACCCTACTCCTGTCTGTAGATGACCTGCTGTGAGCCAGCCAAACACAGAAAGGCTGCACGGAAAGGACACAATTACACCTCACTCTCCTCTGGGAGGACAGCTATCAGATCTCAAAAAGGAAGGACCAAATTTGCCAGGAGAAGTTTAACTGTGTCAGTTTCCACCTGGTACCAGGGCAATGCCATCTCAGATCTGAAAAAAAGAAAATTGGTCTGTTCAGTCCCTGTTCCAATGACCTGTCACAAGGTTCTGGATTTTGTCAGGGCCACAGGTATCTGTAGGATCTGGGTACTCAACTTCTCAGTTTTGGTGAAACCCCCACCTACAGAGTAGGAGCACAAGAACCTCTGTTATAGGAACAGGAAAAAAAGCTGCGAAGAGATCACCCAGGCCCTCGCCAACACACTCCCTGGGCCTTGCAGATGTGATTACACCTCTTAGTTTCTATCTTCATGTGTATGCTGGCACAGCGGTGGAAGCCTAAACCCAGAGTTGGGATTCTAGCATCACCTGGTGGCAACCTTTCCAAGACACTCAGCTCAGCGGCCCAGCGCCGGCGGGTCACCTTGTTTGTGAGCTCTCACAGCTACAGCCCTCTTAGGGGCAGGGGCTGACAAACTGACTATAGGCTGAGAACTCACAGTGTGAGTGACATACTCAGTGCTGACATTAATGACAAAGGATAATACTGGCTAGTTAATGTCCAGATTGGCAGGTGCTAGGAGCAAAAGGTGCGAGGAGCCTGAACACGGCAACCCAACTCCAGCCAGAGCGTGAAGGCACTGAGGCCACGGGTGAGGTGTTCTCTAGCTGGAGAAGCCCCTCAAGGAGCCCAGGGCCAAGCGTTTCCCAGATGATAGCGGTCTTGACCCTGCAGGGTATTCTGTGCTGACCCTGAGTTCCATCACTGGGGCAAAAATCTCTGCCATAAAGGACCTTAGCACAGGAAGTACAGCTCACTGCACTAACCAATGCACTTCAGCGGGTGGCAGGAATAAACGTCACGATCTACCTGGACTCGATGCCTTCGGGCCCCTTGTATTCTATGTAAGGAAAAAGGCCTGATAACCTCAAGGGGAGAAAACCTTGGACTCATGGCGTGGAAGACCTTGAACTCTTAGATGCTGTATGGACCCTTAAAAGGGTGGCAGCCATTCGTCGTTGGTAACATCAAAGGGGAGACACCACAGCCACCTGGGGAAACCCTACAAGCAGTCTTGGTGTCCACCAGGGGAACAGCAAAGTAAGTGGCCATAGGCACTGCACTGTTCCCTAGTCCATTAACAGAATGGGACCCTAATTACCCACAACATGAGATCGCTTGGTTTAGGCCTAAGGATGGAAGTTACTTCCCAGGCAGATGGTGGAAACTTAAAACTGTCCATGTAACAATCCTTGCAGCTCTGGTGCCAGCTTTTGTCAGTAGGTTAGATCATGACACTCACACGACCAAACAGCTCTTAGGACCATGGTGAGTTCACATTTCTGTGTCCCGCCACTCTCCAGCATAGCCCCAGTGCTACGTGAACAGTGTGAAATGTGTCATCAGTAACCCGCATCAAGGGCCCAAGGCTTCTCCAAGGTTACAAAGTGTCAAACAAACCCATTTACAAATGTGATTGTGGATTTTATTGAGTTTCTAAGAGTCTATAGCTACAACGATTTGCTGTATGTGAGCATATTCTCAGGTTGGGTAGAGAGGCTTTCCATTCTTCATGGAAAAGGAATCTGAGATAGCCAGATCCTTCTGAAAGAAATCCTCCTGTTTGGAATTCCTGTCACCATAGGATCAGACAGCAGGCCAGGATGTATTGCAGAGGTGATGCAGCTAGTGGCCAAAAGACTAAAGATCACTTGGAAATTTATGACACGCTGTCCCCAGACTTTAAAGCCAAGCAAACTGGGCCAGGAAATTCACCTGCACTGCAAGAAAGACCAAGTCTTCCCAATAGGTCTGCTAACGACTAGATCTAGGTCCACTAAACAGACATGGCTTTCCCCTCTTGATGATGCTTCATGCTGGGTGGTCCCTTTCTCTTATTAAATGTACAAGGGAGGATTGAAAGGAGCTCATTCTGAGACAACAGGTGCAGGCCTCAGACTCAGCCTTAGCCGCCCCATGCCAGGGGGTTAAGGAACAGTTTCTCATGAGTTTGACCACAGATGCTCACTCTTTCAAGCCAGGAGGTGTTGTGCAAGTAAGGGAATGGAATGCCCAGCCCTGAGAGCCTCCGGAGGGACCCACACCACTGTGGTGAAGGTGGATGAGATCCTTTCTGGATTCACCACAGCAGAGGAAAGCCAGCCTCTCGAGACTGGCAGTGCCTCCCCAGCCTGCAGGTGTCACGTAAGCTGACAGCCTGAAAGAAGCAGACCACGCCCTCAGGAACACCACTGAAAGATGACAGCCTGCCCTAGTCAGTACAGAGGCCAGCGAGTTACACACAGTAGATGTTACAGCCTGTGTAACCATCTCCATTTTGTAACTAGAACAACTATTTTGTTATACAACTCTGTACATTTCTGTTATAACCTAAGTGATTGACTCCATTTTGTAACCAGAATAGCCATTCTATTATACACCTCTGTGTTTCCACTGTGACTTTGTTGTCGAAAACTGTTTGTTATAAGCTGACCGCTTAGGCTCCATTTTGGCTCCTCAGGCCACCCTCCAGACCCCTGAACACAGTTAGTGTTCAAGCTATTCCTTTGTTCTAAACCACAGCCTGTTAAAGGTTGAAGTCTAAACTATTTCTTTGCCCTACAGCTCATCACACAATGTGTCTTTAATACTTTAATTAAAGTAATACTTTATTAAATAAAGTAAATACTTTATTAAAGTAATAACTATTTGCTCTAGGCTATAACCTCCCTGTTCCCAAAATTATCTTAATATCCAACTTGTGACAACCCATCACAGAATTTGTTCCTGAAAATCGTGACTGCATGTTGAAAGAATGTAACCTGTTTCCCTATATAGACCCTGACCCCTGTGCTGCATTTCCCTCATGCTCAAGCTGCAAGACCACCCACTTCTGTGGTTTCCAGCTTTAAAAACCCCTGCCTCTCCCTTCCCTCAGTGTGCACTTACTTGGAAACGAGAGTACCTGTCACTCTCGCTAAATAAAGTGCTTTTAGGTTGAGTCTGGGTTTTGATTTTGGGGTTACAACAGTAGATGCCTGAGGAGCCACTGTCTCACACCACAGATGGGCCATCCTTTTTGCAGCCATCTGTAACACACTGTCACTCTTTACTCTCAATTGCATTTGGGTCACTATCACTGATTTTTCCCATCACCCTTGTCAAGATAGCCAAACTCCAACTGGAAATGTGGTTGGAGGTGCCTGCCGACCCTCGCCCTCTTCTGTGAGTGGGAAGTCTTGCTAGCATTGGCTGCTTTTAGGAGGAGCCTGGCTGGTGAGCCTGAGCTCGCCATCAGGTACTGACATATTCACCCAACCGGACTAGGCCGGCGACTCACTTGGACTTTACCATACCTACTTCTCATGCTTAGGGAGGATCAAGGGACCTGCACGCATCAGCAACCGTTCTATCTGCCAACGTGAAAGTCAGCGCCTGTTTGATCACCTGTTTGACCCAAAGTACTCTCCGAGGAGTGGTTCAAAGTCCCGTACTCCCAAGGTAAAGGGCTTCTAATTAATAAAACCCAGGCTACAAATCCCCACCTGCCAGGATTGGTATGTTTTGATATGTGTGCCACTGTTAGTAGAAATCCACAGATAGTCCTAAAATGCGGAGGAGTAATGTAGGAACAAAAGATACAGCTTTAATGATGAGTATATGTGTGGACAGGCCTTGGCCCAATGTGCCTGTAATAGTGGAGCCGTCCTGACCCCCATGGTGAGCCAGTTGGAAGGGTGAAGATAAGGTGTTACTCCTCCAAAAGGGAGGCTCCACTCTTGACTATGTTGGGAAAGACTCCGCCAACAACCAAATTCAGTAGTGCAACAGGACAGAAAATTAACGCTGAAAACACGGTAGGATACCTTTACGCAACAAACACAGCCAGAGAGAGAGTAAGGAAACCGCACCTTTCAAAATAACACCACAAAGTGCTAGGGAGGTAGCTTGGCAGTCTAAGCGCCTGTCTGGCAAGTGTAAGCCCTGATTTGATCCCTGGTATCCTTGCCGGCCCCACAACCCCAGGTGCACTGTGCTGGCCACCGAAACCAGGCACGGTAGTACACACCCGTAATCCCAGCACCAGGGAGGCTGAAACAGGAGGATCATTACGAGTCTGAGCTGTGTATTGAAACTCTGTACCAAACAAATAAATCAATAAATTAAAGACTTTGTTTTTAAAAAAGATAAACTCAGGATCGGCCAAATAGCTCGGTGGATTAAAGCACCTGCAAGAAGGTGCAGGGGCCAGGGGTTCTATCCCCAGGCCTGTTGTGCCAGCCCCACCCCTAGGGTGCACTGAGACATTGATTGAGACCGGGCATGGTGGCACACACCCATAATCCCAGTGCTGGGGAGGGTGAGAACATGGGGGTCACTAGGAGTGCCAGCTTTGTGGTGAGGCCCTGTACCAATTACATTTCTTTAAAATTAAAAAGAAACTAATTTGAAGACAACGTAAAGCAATGCAACCACAGTTGTCGAATTCCTATTATTTTGTTTAGTGAAATTCTATACCATTTCTAATTTTTATTTTTACTATTTTTTATTCTCTTTAAAAATAAAAAAAAAGAAATTAAAAATAAATTGGAAACATGTAACCCTACTGATTTTACTATCTTTAAGCCAGGAGACCTAAAGTGGGAAAATGGCCTCAGGGTTGGGATGGGTAGGTAGATAGGTAGATGATAGATGGATAGATAGATAGACAGACAGACAGACAGACAGACAGATAGGCAAGGCACTGATCCAAGGACTGTTCTACATTTCAAGAGTGTCTATACCACCTGAGTGTCTGCATCCAATTAGCTTTTCATTCATTTTATGAAGAAATAGTAAATAATACCTGTCCAATCTTGGCCACAGTATTAAACTTGTTTTGAGCCTTAGCAGAGACTGTAGCCAGACTCTGAAGGTCTCTCCTTGCGGGGCATTTGGGGAAAAGGACATGGGGACGGATGACCGTGAGAAGCTGGCGAACGAGATCCCCATGCAGCTGACGCTGGCACAGGGCATCCCAGCTCTACTTCAGGAGTTTGGCTCCTCAGGACCACGTAACTGGAAGAAGCCACCTTGCTTGGCTGGGAGGATACTTCAAAACCTGTTCAGGGAGCCCGGCCTGTCTGGATCACAGTTCCTAGAACTCACCCACCTGGAAGAGCCAATAGTGGCGTTCTCTGACTACTTGGAAACAAACCCACACCCCCTCGTCCATTTTCTCATCTGCGGGGGCCATAGGCAATGTGGACCCAGACATCAAATGGTGACCCGGGGGGGGTGATCCTGGATATGGGGAAGAGCTGCGTACAGTGCACTTCCTCCGAAGAGGGCAGGGCCTTGGGTACCAGGCACGACCTGCCCACCTTTCTGTCTACTTCCATTTGCCAGAGGAGAACGTCTGCGGGTCCACGTGTATTGGTACAAGAAGACCCATAGCAATGATGCGCCCTGCAAGTGCACGATGGGGAAGATGAAGAATGGCCCCTGGAGGCACAGCTCAGTATAATGGTCCTACCAGCCGGGCAGGGACTGGGCCCTGGGCTACCATGCTCCCACTTACATGCCAACCCACATAATACGATGACAACTGTCGCAGGAATTATAACTAATGAAACTGTCAAAACACTTAACTTGTTAGCCAAAGAACAGACCAAAATGTGCACTGCTATGTATCAAAATAGCTTAGGCTTAGCTCATCTGCTTGCTTCCAAGGGAGGGGTGTGTGGGACATTTAACCTACAATTACTACCTGCATGGATGATGTGGGAAACAGAAGAGAGAACAAATCCATCGAGGAAAATTGCTCATGTTCCAACCCAAGACTGGAAAGATTAGAGTTCTGGGAACTATGGGGTGGTTTTCAACTTTCCAGGGATTCAATACTTCACAGGTATTATAACCCTGACTTGGAGAATCTGCTTGATCCTACCCTGCCTGGTTCTCCTGATTATTTCAAGAACATGATTCAGAAAAGAATGACCACTTGCATGATGATGTTGTAGAAATATAAACCTTTGGACCAGGATGACTCTCTTTGACCCAAAATAGAATGGGGTGTGAGCATCGAAGGAGGAATGTAGTAGGGTCCTGCCCAAAGTATCAGGTGGGAACTTCTTTTTTTTTTTTTTTTTTTTTTTTTTTTTTTTTTTTTTTTTTTTTTTTTTTTTTTTGTATTTTAGGGATGGGTCTATGTACAAAGTGTTCAGGGTCTCACTACTAGATCCAACTCATTGTGATCCGACTGTCTACAGCCTCCCAAGAGCTGAAATTACAGGTGTGCGCCTCCACACCCAGTCTTAATTGCCATCTCAGCACGCCCCAGGGGCGGGTCCAGCACGGCAGGCTTGGGGATCAAACCCCTGGCCCCTGCACCTGCTTGCAGGTGCTTTAATCCACTGAGCTATTTGGCCGGCCCTGAGTGGGAAGTTCTTACAGCGTGTGATACCAGCCTCTGTTACGCATGTGTAATTCTGATATATAATTCTGTAGCATAAATCACACCTAACCAAATTTTTGAATGCTAATGTATACCTAACCAGACTACAAAAAAAAGTGTTTGCCCATATAAGAGACACAGACACAAAATTTGTACAAAAGCGTACAACTACACCATGTTTGGCACTCAGCTTTTAAATATGAATCCACTGAGCAGTGTTGGCACAAATAAAGCTGCCTCCTGCAAGAAAGGCCTCAGCATCCCATCTCTCTACATGAAAATCCTGCGACCGAGTGACCACTGGGTCACCATAACCCTCCATGCCAGGCTTCCTGTGCAACCCAGCTGGCCCAGAGCCTGAAGTACGGCCTGTGACCACTGTGTTCTCTGCTCCCTCCCTACATGACGGCAGCCAGTAGCCAGAGGCCACTCAGCCTACAAGGCTGGGAGTGAACAGGGCCAAGCCAAGGGCTTCAGAGAGGGGCATTTGTGCATTTTAGTCAATGCAGATGTAAAGATCGAAGCTCTGGTCACTCCTGTCCAGTGGGGTGGGGAGGGCCTGCAGGAGAAAGGAAGCCAGGATGCAGGGACAAGAAGAAGGAAGAAAAGGAGACCCAGTCCTCCTGGAGGAGCAGATGGGGTGATGGCTTTGTCCCCTTCCAGTCTGTATGACATCCCCTGGGGCTCTCAAAAAGCCTTGTCCCTTCTCATCCTGCAGGAACAGTCTCTGGTCCTGGTCTCTCTTCTGGAAGAAAACTTCTTTCTGGGCACACAGCTTGAGCCCTGCAGAGGTAGCCAAAGGAGCTGGCAGGGAGAGCAGAAGGGGGCTGGGACCGCCTTGAGAAGAGGCCAAAGCCTGTCCCCACCTCCCGTGAGGCCAAGTCTCCAAGAGGTAGACGGCCTCTGTCTCCAGCACTGGCCACTGAGCATGTCAGCCTGAACACCAGATGGAGCTGCGGGAGGGGTCTGCAGGAACAGTGCTAACAGCACCTGTGCAGCACCTATGGGATGCTAAAGCACAGGTTATGACCCCAAGTTATCCTCAGCTCATGTGACTCATCTGCAGCTGCCAAGTGAGGGACAAGAAGGTGAAGTGACGTACCCAGTGGCCATCCCTACACGGTCATCAGTGCCGGGCACTGCCTCCCCAGAGAGAGGGAGGCCCAGAAAGGGCATAGGCCAGCCCCAGGCCACACAGGAAGTGTGGCACAGTGGGGCCCTGATTCTCAGGACTGTCCCCTTCCTCTGCGCTGTACCCGCTCTCTGGGAGGATGAGAGTGTGAACCCACCACTCCAACGGCCTGCGCTCAAAGTGGAATCTCATTCAGCTCCTGGCAGTGGCCAAGTACAATGGGGAGTTAGTGAGTGATGGGGGTGGGGGAGAGAAAGGCTGAAAGGGAAGAAAACCAAGAATTAAATTTGAATAAGGGGTGGTTCAGGCTGGCAGCCCTGTCCCTCACCTTCCTAGACAGCCTCTGGTCACAGCTCCGGAGCTGGCACCAAGACAGGACTTCCAGGCACGTCCTCCCTCCACCGCCACCACAGTCTGACTTCAGTTCCTTCCCGGCTGCCCCTGAACTGTGTCACCCCTACTGTCTCCACTCCAGTCACTCTGTCCCCTGACACGACAAGCTCACTCCAACCTCAGGGCCTTTGCACCTGCCATTCGCTCTGCGAGCCATGCCAAGGTGCATCTGCTCTGTGTCAGGAGGTCTCCTGTGACCGAGACTCCCCAGCGCCACTGCCTCCTCTAGCCTCCTGCCTCAGTGTCTTCAGGGCATTCATCCTTGGACTCTCATTTACTTCCTTGCTCATGCTGTTGTACTGTTTTCTCTTCCTAGAACATGAGGCACAAGGTTCCCACCAGGTTTGCTCAGCCTGCTGCTCTAGAAGGAGGCGCCTCTCAGGGCGATCTGCACCCCCAAGACACTGCCCTTTGGGACCCCCAGCTGCCCTGAGCCTCCGTGCTCCCATCTGTGAGGTGAGGCTGATGCCAATGACGTCCCGCAGCTGAGCCGTGGACAGGAGGATGGAAAGACGAGGCCTTGGTGCTGCAAGCCACACCCGGCACATGCTGTGTGGTGCAGGCTTGGGGACACATGGCACCTGCTCCTCTCCTTTGCCAAAAGAGCCCCCCCTTGGTGCTGGGGGCCATCCACAGTGGTCGGAGGGTCCTTTGCAGGAAGGCCACCACAGTCAGTCAGTTCTGAAGCAGAACGATGTCCATAGGAGGGGACAGACAACTCATTCACAGCATGGGGAGCTGGGCATGGGAAAGAGCAGCCGTGGGAATGGACACAGTGCCTTCCCAGGAATCTATGGGGCCTGGGGTGAGATCGATGCAGAGCTCAGGTGCGTTCAGCTAGAAGGAGCAGGGCCTCGGACGTGCGGCTTACACAGTGGAGTTTGGTATTCTCTGTTAGGGAAGAGCCTCAAGTTAGGAGTCCAGAAACCTGGTGTTGTTTAATGTTGTGATTTTATTTTATTTTTGGATCCTTCTTCATGGTTTCAAGATCTGTTGTATGCCCCAGCCTCAGCCCATCATAGCCGGCTCCTACGAAACGCCATATGCATCAGCTGCTCTGCTCCAGACAGCACAAACTCCCTGACCCTGACTTCAGCTTATGTCATATATCGTGGCCAGAGCTCCTTGTGCGACCACCAGGGGGTGGAGAACAGGGAAGGAGAATACCTGACTGCTCAGCCTCAGTAACTGGAGACTGTTGGGAATGAATTCTGAACTCCAAAACCTATTGAGACATTCTTTTACCTTCAGGTCATTGGGGGCCGGGCTGATGGCTCAGCAGAAAAAATGCTTGCCTGGCAAGCTCAAGGGCCCGAGGAGGTGGAGGGAAACAGGACTGACATTGCAGCACCAAAAAGACTGTAGTGTCCAGCTGAGAGAGTTGAGAGAAGGCCCGCTGCTGCTGAGGTTGTGTAAGACCCTAGATTCAGCTCTACCTGAAGGCTGCGTTCCTTGCAACACTTGGTATACAAATGCAACCATAATTACGTATATAGTTTTCTTTTTCTTTGTTTTTGCTTCAGTCCACTTAGCTGGACCTGATTTCTCCCTTTGTAACGGATGCCTCCTCTCCTCAGAGATGTCACTCAAGTCTGGAATCATGGCCTTCAATTTCCCGCCCTGCTCTGTGAGCAGGAACATTTGCTCCCGGTCAAGTCATTTCCCTTCTCTGAGCTCCACACGTTTCACCTGTGAAATAGGCTTTTGGTGAAGAGAGCCGGGGAGGCTCACAAAACACCTGGTCCGAGATCAGCCCAGAGTCACGGCCTCCTTCACCTCCTTCTCACCCACTCATGTGAACCTAAGAGACACTGGAGGGGAGCTTATTTCGCTTTCCTTCAACCTAAGTGCCCCAGCGGTCAAGGAGCTGCCTGAGGACATGTGTTCACAGAGCCTGGTGTGCAGTCAGTGCTCAGGAAGTGCTTGAATTAGAGAACGCAGTATGTCAGTCACCCATCTAACCAACAGCTATTGGGCACCTAATATGTGTTCAATATGATGGAGACAACAGGAATGTGGAGCAAGTCTTAGATCAGTCCTGTGCTCTACAGTGATCATGTGGGGCGTGCTCCAGTCTGAATATGTAACCGAACTCACACACTGGCCTCTGTCCCTAGGAGGAGGTGCAGCACTGGGTGACAACTGAGTCATGACGGTGCACCCTTTCACAACGGGAAAGAGCTCTGGGAGATTCCCTGCCTCTTTCCACCACATGAGGACACAAACAAAGAGCTCCATCTGTGAACAGAGAGCGGGTCCTCACCCTACACCACTGCGCTCCGTGCTCTTGGGCTCCCAGACCCAGAGCTGTGAGGCGTAAGTCGCTGCTGTTCCTGGGCCACTGGCTCGTTCAATACAGCAGCCTGAGTGCGCTAAGACAATCAACAAACAGAGGGAGGGAAAACTGCAGAAGACAGTGTCAGACAATCAGAGAGGCATGAAGAAACCAAGCCATGAGAAGTGAGGGGGGTGAGTGGGGTGCACAGGGAGACCTCCGTGACGGCAGGTGTGGAAGCTGAGGCCAGAAAGGGCAGTGATCCGGGCAGAAGGGACGGCAGTGCAAGTACGCCAAGCTCGGGCTGAGGTGAGCCGACTGTGGGTCCTCATTGGAGGAGCTTGTGGGCAGCAGGCTGGGAGCTCCGCTCACCCCAGCGCAGAACGAAAAATGTCCCACCTAAGGAAACAGACGTTTTTCAATGGTCAATAGTGTTAAGCATTTCGTCATGCTTTTCCTGGCCATTTGTACTGCTGCACAGTATGTATCCACTTCGTTTGCCCCATTTTTGTTTGTTCTTTTTTCTGGGAGTCTAATTTTTTGAGTTCTTTGTATATTTTAGATATGAGCACTCAGTCTGAGGAATCACTGGTAATTTTTTTCCCGTATTCTATAGGTTATATTTTTACCTTGTTAGGTGTTTCTTTTGCTATGCAGAAACTTTTTAATTTTGCACAATCCCATTGTTGATTCTCAGAACTATTTCCTGAGCAACCTGGGTTGCATTCAAAATATCTTCGTCTATACCTGTGACTTCAAAAGTTTTATCTATTTTTTCCATAAGATTAAGTATTTGATTTAGTGTTTATATCTTAGATCCATTTGGACTTTGGTTTATTGCATGATAAGAGATGTGGGTGTAGGTTCAATCTTTGGCATGTGGGGAGCCAGCCTTCCCAGAATCATTGGGCTGTCTTAGCTAAAAAAGCTATCTTTGCTCCAGCAAAAATATGTGGTCCCATGTCAGTGATCAGACAGGTGACCGTGCCTGGAATTGTTTCTGCATTCTCTATTTTGTTCCACAGATACACAAGTTTTCATTTGTTTGTTTATCAAAACAATTTTGTTTTGTTTTGTTTTGGTACAGAGGATCAAACTCAGGATCTTGAGCTTGCCAGGCAGGCACTTATGCCCAAAACTCTATTGATTTTAATACTGTAGTTTGAAGAAGCTGAAGTCTGGAACTGTACTGCTGTCGGCCTTGCCCTTGCTGCCCAGAAGTTCTTTGCTATTCAGGGTCTCTACCTGGTCATTTGAATTTTGGGACTTGCTTTGGGGATGTTGGGCCGTATGGGAGCATGTGGCTTCATTATCTTACTGTGCTTCTAGTGTTTGTTTGGTTGGTTGGTTGGTCCCTCTTGTTTTCTGGGGTTTATGGGTATATAGTGTGAAGACTGTTGCTAGTATAAACATCTCTTTAGTTAAGTCACTTTTCACAGACATATTTTGAATATGGCAAAGTATACCCTGTTGCCTCTGCCCCAATTCTGACAACCTTAGCTAATTAGATGCAGTATAATAGGCCCGACACAGTCCTCTGGCAGTGTACCCTGGTACTGTTAATGTCACCAATGTCATCTGGGTGATGACTTCCAGATAAAGCCCAATAATTGCAATAATAAGTGACCCTGGTAATAGCTGATCAGCTAAGCAGCATCAAGGCAAATCACACGTCATAAGAACCAGTTATATGGCGCCCTTAATCCTAGAGAAGAAATTCATGATCACAGTGCAAACATCAAGACAACCCATGTATTAATGTACAGATCATATGCACTATAAGTGCTATTGCTTCAGTAACTGTAGGAAAGAATTCAACAGTAATTCTAAAGAGTTAACAACAATTAATGCATTTTTATAGTTGCACTATTAAAAATATAGGGGGTAAGTCGGGCGTGGTGGCGCATGCCTGTAATCCCAGCACTCGGGAGGCTGAGGCAGGAGGATTGTTGTGAGTTCGAGACCAGCCTGAGTTACAAAGTGAGCTTAAGGCCAGCCTGAACTGCATAGTGA
>PVKA01008131.1:10344-74479 GCA_004027165.1 Ctenomys sociabilis | reverse complement strand
TAAAACAATCCAACACAGATCAGCAGTCCACAATAGAAGTGGGTTATCCACAGAATTTGTTGACTTGAGCCATTCACAGCTCATTATATTAATATAATTTTATTTTATATACCTCTATTTTTATACTTTTCTGCTGGATGGTTAAGACTGAGTTAAAGCAAGACCTATATAACAAGAAATGTAACTTTTGTATCAGATACCCTCAGGGTTTATCCTGTAACCCTGTACCTCACTCTGTAGATCCTTTGTCAGTGTCAGGCATGTGGATGAGTCACAGCCATTGCTTGACCGACTTGCTGTCTGTGAAAGCCTGAGAGAAAGTTTTCTCTCCACGTGACTCTCCTTAGGCACACTACACATCATCAATCGCATTCCTCTGTGGCCCCATAATTTCCTTGATCAGAAAATTTGGGACACTACTGAGTTACATGATGTTACAGTACAGGTTCTCCCATGTCCTGAGTCCTCACTGAACCACTCGTGGTTCCTAACCGTGGCTGGCCCTAGGGTCACTGGAAAGATCATACGGCTCCCGCCCCAGGCCACTCCCACACTAAATTGGGATGGAGGTGGGGCAGGGCCGGGGTGTTTATTAAAGCTCCTAGGATCCCCTTGAGCCTCAGATCAGTGACCCAGGGATTGGGGGCCCTGTGGGGCGTCAGCACTGTGTGTCTGAGCAGGCAGTGGAGAGGACAGGCCCAGTGTTTAAGCAGGACGCATGGGACGCCCAGCACGCGTGGGACACCCAGGGTGTTGCTGCTCGCCAGGGTCAGGTAGTGGGGTTTTTCAGGGTGGATGAAAACAGCCTTGTTAAGGCAGCTTTGGGCAGAGTTTGTCTCTAGAGCGCCCCGGCTGTGCTGGAAAGGAGCCAGGCTGTCCTAGAGGAGGAGCCACCCCCTCCTGCCTTGAGCCCGGCCAGCCTCCTCTCCTTGAAGCCCTTGAAGGTGTATGTGGCCCAGGACCCCTCATGGTTGTTCCTCTTTTCCTCCTCTTCAAAAATGATAGCTCAGAGGGTTAAAGCCCCTGCTTACGGACTCAGGGACTGGATTCGATCCGCCTTGCCCCCAGGGCTACCGAGACTGGGCATGGTGGGGCACGCCTGCAATCCCAGTACTTGAGGCTGAAAACAGGAGGATCACTATGAGTCCAATCTGTGTAGTGAGACCCTGTAGATCCTATACTAAATGGAAGGAAAGAAAGAAGAAAAGAAAGATTTATTAACAAAAACATTCTTGGGCTGCACAATTTACCCATATAAAGTGTACCATTCTCTGGCTTTCTATGTATTCACAGAGCTGTGAAACCATAATCACAGTATTAAAACATTTTAATCAACTTTAAAAAAAAAAAAAAACAACCCTTAATCAAGCAGGCGCTTATGCCACTGAGCTATATCCCCACCCCCTCCAACCCCTAATCATCGTACCTCTCTGTCCCTGACAGCCATAACTAAATTCTCTGTCTAAGTGAGGTCGTCCACCATGTGGTCTTTGGCACCTGATTTCTTTCATTTTTCATTATATTCTCAAATTTCACCAAGTCCAGGCATCAGCAGTACACCGATATTTTGCATGGGCAAGTAATACTCCACTGAATGGAGTACCACACTTCTTTGTTCATCCATTAGACGATGGTTATTTGAGTTGTTTTAACTTTGTGCTTTTATGAGTGATGCTTTTATGAATAATAACACCTATATCCATTTAAAACTTTTAATTAGGGGAAGTTTTCAAACATACTTTCAAAACCTTATCTAACTACGTTTCTCAGCACGAACAGGGTCTCATCTGTATTCCCTCAGCGTTACCTTGTGGGTCTGAGAGGTTTCATAAAATAATTTTTATTTTGAAATAAGGTGACCCTCCCTTAGAAGGTGCGTGAGCGCTGTGCTTGGCTTGGCTTCTGCGGGCTGTTTTTGAGCGTCTGTCACTGCGGGTAAGGATGCCGACCTCTGGGCAGCAGGGGTGGTCGTTTGCGTGCAGTGCAGAGGCGAGCTGGGCAGGCCGGGCCACCCAGTGTCCCTCCCTCATCCTGCTTGGAGTGACAAGCGCTGAGCTGACAGGGTGACATCGTGCTGTCCTCTGAAAGAAATCTCCTTCCAGTACAGCTGTCCCTTGCTATTTCGCGGCTCAGTCTCTCAGACTTGTTGTTTCATGGGTTTTCAAAAATAATAATAATAATCATCATCTAAATTTATTGTAGATTTTTCTCTATATCGTGGGATTTTTGCAGTACCGTGCAGTATACATATGTTTTAAAGTTACATAGGTTTATGGCTTTAGAAAATGGTTAAGAACATTAGGAGTGTCTTTAAAAGCATAAGAAAGCTTTATAAGAGTGGCGGGGGGCAGATAGCTCAATGGACAAAGCGCCTGCTTACGCACACTCAGGGACTGGGTCCGATCCCCAGTGTGCTGTGCCCGCCTGCCCCCGGGGCACGCGGAGACGGTGACTGAGATGGCATGCTGGCACAGGAAGACCACCGAGTCTGATCTGTGTCGTGAGACCCTGTAGACCCTGTGCTAAATACACAAAAATAAAAGAGTGTGGGAGGGGTTTAAAAAAGCCTTAAAGCATATACAAATACTGAAATAAATGTAACATTGCTACTTTGCTGATTCTCAGAGGTATCTGGACGGAACCTCTGTGATAATAAGTGAGGGGCCACTGCGCTCTCACTAGGCCTTCCCAGCCGGGCGGCCTGGGGAGGTGTCACAGCTCTGTGCCACGACCGAAGCGGCCTCCTCTCCCAGGGAAGCCATCCCCTACCCCTGGGCTACACCTCTCCATCCTCAAGGTACCTTAGATGTCACCTCCTCCAGAGAGTGCCCCAATTGCCATCAGTTCAGCTGCTCAGGAAAAGTTGCCACATGGGCCAGTTCTGCTAGGGGTGGGACTTAGAGGTGACACACATCCTGCAGCCCACATTCCACGGCCTCCCCTGACCGCAAAGGAGGCTGGGAAATGCAGGTTCAATGTTGGGAGGCTGCATGGCTAAAAACTGGAGGTTCCGTCACAAAGGCAGAGCCAGCTGAGATGTGGATTAGCCGTTACACACTGAGAATTCCAGCACTCTGGGTGGCTGGGGCATTAGGATCACAAATCTGACCCCAGTCTGGGTAACTTAGTCACTTAACAAGACCCTGTCTAAATTAAAAAATAGAAGGAGGCAGCGGTGGAGCTCAAAGCAAAGGGTCTGGGTTCATCCCCCAGTTCTTCAAACCAACAAACAGAAAATGAACGGAAGAGGACAAGTGGGTGCCAGGGGCAACCAGCAGTCTCTGCCACTTACAGACCTAACTGGAGAGCTAGAAGAGGATGAGGGTACTGTCTCCTGCCTGGGGCCTATACCCCCACTCTCCACAGCAGGTCAAGTCAGTCTCCTGGTGGCAAAGGACCTGGGGTGCCCATTGTGCAGGACCTGGGCAGCCTACCCCAATGCCTGCCTCGAGCGGCCCTCCTGGGTCCTGTGCACCCCTGCTCCACAGGTGTATCCCGCCTTCCCCACCCCATCGGTCCTCCACTGGATGTCTCATCTGCTGGTAGGCCTTGTCCACCTGGCCAGCATTCGCTGTCCTGTCGGCTCGTGGCAGAGTGGAAGGGCAAAGACAGGAGGAGGCTGAGCTCCCACGGCAGCCCACAGGTTCTTCCCTCAGTAAGGACGGGAACCCGAGGGCCGGCGGTATAGCTCAGCGGACTAGGCGCTTGCTTAGGTAAGCGCAGGGACCAGTGTTCGATCCTTGGTTCCCCAAGCCGCGCCGGCCCCGCCTTCGGGTGCGCTGAGCCGGCGATGCAATCCGGGCGTGGTGGCGCGCGCCTGTAATCCCAGCACATGGGAGGCAAAAAGCAAGATCACTATGAATGTGGGCTGCATGCATAGTGAGACCCTGCACCAAAAAAATAGAAAAAAGCAAAAACATGGGTGCACGTATATTGCTGTGATATGATGTTCTCTGTTTTGCTGGGAAAATACCCAGGAGGAGAATAGCTGGCTTCAATGGAATCTCCAATCCTAGCTTTTCAAGGAATCTCTACGTTGATTTCCACAGTGGTTGTGTTGTACTACTCTGCTCTCCTACCAAGAATGGAGAAGCTTCCTTTTCCCCTTCAGCCCCTCCAGCATTTGCTATTGGTTGACTTCTTGATAATAGCCATTTGTTCTGGGGTGAGATGGAATCTCAGTTATTTTAAGTTGTATTTCTCAAATGGTCAATGATGTTGAACATTTTTTCATGTATTTATTTGCCATTTGTATTTTTTCATTGGAAAAGTGTGTAGTCATGTCAGGTGCCCATTTTGGGGTTGGATCTTTGAATCTCGGGTGCGTGAGTTTCAGAAATTCTTTATATATTCTGGATAGAAGTCCTTTGTTTGAGGGACAGTTGGCTAAAACTTTTTCCAAATTTTTAGGTTTTCTTATTAGTCTGTGGGTGGTTTATTTTGACATGCAGAAACTTTTCAAAAAGATGAGATCCAAGTTTTTTATTTTTGAAGTATTTCTTGTGCAATACTTCAAATATATTTGGTTTTTTGTTCATCCTTATATCTTCAAGATTTCTACCTACTTTCTCCTCCAGTATATTTAGTATTTATGCTTTAATATTTAAATCTTTGATCTACTTTGATTGTAGTTTAATGCATGGTGATAGATATGGGTCTAATTTTAGTCTTCGGCATGTGGAAAGTCAGTTTTTCCAGTACCATGTATGAAAGAGGCTTTCTTCCAGTGAACATATTTTGTCCCTTTGTCAAAGATAAGGTGGCTGAATGTGTTTTTAGTTGTGTTTGCACCTTCTAATCTGTTCCATTGATCCTCAGGTCTGTCTCTATGCCAAATACCATGCTGATTTTATCCAAGAATAATTTCAAGTCAGTGATTGTGATGTGCCTGCCTTTCCTCTGTTGCCAAGGATTGTTTTTGCTCTATTAGATCTCTTCTGGTTCCAGGTGAATTTTAGGAATTTTTTGCCAAAAATCTGAAACAGATCTCCCTTGGTCAAGGTATTGGGAAGACAGCATTCCTTCTCCTAATGGGAAGAACCTATTTCCCTGCTTTTATCAGCTTCTTCTTTCTTCTTTGTCTTCTTCTTCTTCTAATAATAATAATAATAATAATAATAATAATAATAATGATAATGATAATTTTATTGAGAAACAAATAGCAATGAGAGAGTTTCAAAAGTGATTAGTAGGACAGTTTCAATAATTAATGCATTGCATATTGTTGTCTTCTTAGTGGTTATTTGTAGTACAAGATGCAAACATGATATCCTGTCCACAAACACTATTAGAACAACTCCTTCTATTCATTGAATTAAGAGAAAGTAGCTGTATTTCTATCCTAACTATTTTGAATATACAGATACAAAATGGTCCTTCATTTGTATCCCTTTTTGTTTAGTTTAGACATTGAGAATCTTTTCACATGCCCACTTGCTATTTTCTTTTTTTTTTTTGCAGAACCAGGGATTGAACTCAGGCCCTTGCACTTGCCAGGCAAATGCTTATTCTACTGAACCATCTCCCTAGCTTCAGCTTCTTAAAGAAACTTGCATCCCTTAGTTCATAGTCCCTTCCACCATCTTTAAGGCCAGCAGTCCTTCTCACATTGCACCACCCTGATATTGAACTTTCTTTGTTCTTCTGGTATACAAGGACCCTTTTGTATGTTGGTGCACCCGGATAATGGAGGCAAGATTCCTTGCCTTCGAGTTAACTGATTAGAAACTTTAATTCCATCTTCAGCCCTAATTTCTCTTGCCACAGCAAGGTTCTGAAGATATGAATATCTTTAGGGAGCCATTATTCTGCCATGAACACTGACCAATACTCCAGCAAGACAATGCATTTCTTAAGTCAAAGTAAATAAATAAAATGTATTTCTAAGGCTCTCATTTTGCTTGACTAAATGAGATATAAATTTTTTATATCTAAATTCTACTCAACTTTTTTTTAGAGAGACCTAAGAGGTTTCCATTAAAGACAAGCATAGTGACAAATGCCAGAGCAGAGTGAGGACACTCAGAGAAATGGGAACACCACAGTTGAAATCTGGGGATGCTTCATGCACTTCAGGTGGTAGCAATCTAAGGAATTTAATAATAGTCTTGTCCAGTGGGTAGGAGAGGGTGCCCCCCATAGTGGGGCCATGGAGATTCATATGGGAGCCCCCAAGTGGTGCTCTGTTCATGGGTGAAACAGGACCACCTACAAATGAAAAGGGAAAGTGGGAGGCTTGACCCATTTGCAGGGAAAAGGGATTTTGCCATTTTGAGAGAAGAAAATAAAAGAAAACAAACAATACCCCACAGGGTTATGTTCTGAGGTTCCAGTTTTTCTTCAAAGTATAATTTTTAAAATTGTCTCCTGTCCACCCAGTTCTATTTTCTGCGCCCTTTCTGATTTTCTCTTTCTGAGACTTCAATCCCCTATTATTTTTTCTTTTTTGTGTTTTTGAGAAAGGGTTTCCTTCTGTGTAGTTCATGCTGGCCTTGAATTTGCAGAGATCTTCCTGCCTCAGCCTCCAGAGTGCTGGGATTATAGGCATGACCCACTATACTTGCTTTTTTAGTCCCTCTTCTTAAAGCAGAAGGTTGATGGTCTGTTGCAGTAACTACTTCCTGCTGAGGAGGGGCACTGATCCTGCCTACCCAGGGACTGAAAGTCTCACCCTGCCTGATCTAAAGGAGACATAGGAATACCATTAAAACATGTTGCTATAGCATAGCATGTTGCTAAAGCTCTATCTTTTGAAGAACTGTCATCTTTCAATAGGCAAACCAAAGTTGTGATATCTGCAGTCTCTGTGTCCCTTTTTAGGTCCCTTCATGGTCTCCAAGACAAATGTCCCTGGACTGCACTGGGAGTTCCCGAAGATAAAACAAGGAGATCAACCCACCCATCCAAAATAAGTCTGCGGGCTTTCCAACTCCTGCTGTGAGAAAAGAACAATGAGGACACCTCAGTAAAAGAGATAGGAGAAGGATTCACCAGGGACAGTCACATAGGATGCACCCCAGGGCAGATGGCTAGCACTCAGAGAAACAAGGTACCTGTCATCAGCCTTTTTCCACACTGTCTTCTTAAAAATTGTGCCACTTTTTAAAACCATCATTTTTCCTTGCCCTGTCATCTAAAGCAACATAAGAATTATTAAAGTTTACAAATATATATATAGCTTCCAGTACAATAGAGACTTTTGTTCACTAATCGCCTAGCAGCACCCTGCCAGGATGACAAAGAAACACCTCATTTAGCACAGTGATTCAGCAAGCCAAAGGAAAACCATGATGGGAGGGGTGGAGAAGGGTGACCTTAGGGGAGTCGGAGAGCTTCTCCTGCCTCTGCCCAAGTAGAGCATCTGAGTAGCACTTCTGAAGTCACTCCTAGTCTTCTGAAGGCTGGCATTGAGCCTGACGTGGTTAAAACTGAGTGCTCATTGGTGATGCAAGAGGTATCAGGACACCTGTTGAGTGCAGTGGCCTGAGACTGCTGTTTTCAATTTAGATCCAATCTAGAAGTTAATCCTATTAAGAGTAAGTGAACCATAAAACATGTTGCTATAGCATAGCAGAATGCAGCACAGGGAACTATTAGGTGCTTACAGAAAAATACCTGGAAGATACACAACTGAAAAAAAGAAAGTGTTTTTCATGCCTGTGATAAGGAGTTGATGGGGGTATTTTGCAGTGCTGATTGGAAGGAAAAGAGCTACTTTAGGATTTCCACTAACAGTTGTGTGGCTTTTGTGAGGATTAGAATAATCCAACTATGGGAAGCAAGTGCACTTTTTTTTTTTTTTTTTTTTTTTTTTTTTTTGGTGGAACCAGGGATTGAACTCAGGCCCTTGTACTTACCAGGGAAGTGCTTATTCCACTGAGACATCTCCCTGGTGCCCCACTTTTTTTTGTTTGTTTCTTTGAGACAGTGTCTTGCTATGTAGTGCAGGTTAGCTTTGAACTCATGATATCTTCCTCCCTCAGCCTCCCTGAGTGCTGGGATTATAGGTATGTGCCACCACACCTAGCCACATGTTCAAAACTGTGACATAAAAGTTCAATTCTGATTCTCATTTTTTGCCTCACGATATCATGATTCTTTAGTGAATCACGATAATGATTCATTTTTCAAGTGTCATATGTTCTTTGATCACAGCAGAAGCTTTTACCAGGACAGTACTGTGAAATGGGGGAAGGCTCTGCAAGTAGTCAGAGACAACTTTCAAACCAGCTGCTATTAAGTAAGAAACACATTCAAATTTCAGCAAACAGATGGTCAGAGAAATACAGGCACTTACTCCAGGCCACACAGCAGCCAAGTTGCCGCAACACTGGGTGTGGAACGACTGTGCACATAATCCCTGACCAAACTGGCCACATAAAGCTTAGAAGCTTGTAAGCCATAAAGAGGAGGGCGTTTGATTTATTCATTTTGGGGAAATGCCAAATCAGAAGAGTAGTTCCCATAAACTTCTTGAGATTGTAAAAATATATGGGTCTAGGCTGGTACACATTGTGGGACACACTCTGTAGCTTTGGTTATATTGTCCAAAGTGCCAGTGATTCAAAGGAAGTCAACATTTACTGCTTTAAAAGCCAAAGAAGAACCAGGCACAGTGGTGTACACCTAAGGTCCTAACTACTCAGGAAAATGAGGCAAAAGGATCTATTAAACCTAGAAGTTTAAGGACAGTTTAGGCATCAGAGTAATACCTTGTTTTTAAAAATGAGGGGGTGGGGTGAGGTTAAAAGTCAAAGAAAGACACAGAGATCAAACACCACAAAATCAGCCAGTTGACGGAGAAAGAATTATTTAAAGACTTCCATCATAAAACATTATATTTCTGCATAAGACTTGTATGAAGTGTACACTTGCTAAGAACAAGTCATGAAAACTATTCTGTAGGTAGAACTCACTTTCATAAAAGGCAGAAAAATGAAGCTGGAGGGAGGGGAAAGAGGTGCTTTCTGGTCATTGCCCTTGGTTCCTCTCTCCAAGGTCATCAGCATCTCCCACCAGCCTTGACTTTATGTGACATTACAGAGAACACTTGATTGCTCTTTTTGAAGTTTTGTTTTGAGGACTTACCACTGTGCCACCCAGTTTCCTATAGAGACATGTCAAATGAACTCCTGAGAGCTGCTCTATTATGTTGATGTCACAGCTTCTGATTTCTTCATTGAACAGGAAGTTGTCACCATCCGTGGTTTGTCTTGGCAAGGAAGTTGTACAGCACTGATAATAAGAAAAGTGCCCAGTGGGAGAGTTAATGTGTAAATAATTTATTTTGGGCCACGGATTTACTCACCATGTTCTAAGGGCTTCCTTTCTTACAGATGGTGGTGTCCTGGCTTCAAGAAACATATGGTCTCGTTATGGGTTTCAATATTGCAAGCACAGCCCAAGCTGGGAGGGCTTTCACAAAACAGCCTAAGAGGGTCCAGAATACAGGGTAGAGACTATGCACACTAAATAAGGACTTGACAGACTTTACAGCCCAAGACAGAGACTGGGTGGGGCATAATTGGATAGTGAAGGGAGTCATAGTATCTTCCTGCCCTGTGAAGCACAGGCCTCATTGCTACATCAAAGACCCTACCTCACTAAGACAATCATTGAAACTTCACTGAAAAAATCTAAACATAACCTGCTTTGATTGTTGCTTAACATATTTCTACATGATCTAGTCATAGGTAGTCACTAATAAACTAAATTTTAAATCAAATAGCATTATTTGCATATGTTAGATTCTAGAAGTTATGGGACTAGATTTTAACATTTAACACTCATAAATATCATACTCTAATCCACTATCACTAAAAAAGCAGCCATACCATAGAACTTAGAAAAAAATACAACCTTTCAGGATTTGTGCCCTATTATTAATGTTGGAATGTACTAAAGTAGTTCTAGTCCTCTCCAATCTAATCTATTTTTGCAAGTTAGGTAGAGTTCAGCTCCAGGAAGGGTGAATATTTCTCCAAAATAGTCTTTGGTTGTGGCATAAACTCAGATTGTGGGCATAAGCCCTTCTGGTGGCTCTGGGTGTTGTAACTCCTTGATAATATCAATGAATGAAACTAATGTGACACAAACATCAAATAAACTCCCAACATTTCAAAGATCTATCCTCAGGATTTAAAATTATATAATATGGTTAAGAAGTTGGACAACATGGGAAATGAACCTGGTTGCATATGACTAATGTAGCATATCACCATTTCTGTCAAAATCTGGAAGAGCTGGTTTGGAATGGTACACACTACATTCACTCAACAAATAAAGCTGCAGAGGTAAACAGGCAAGCAGCCAGGTCAAGGTCCCATGAAGAGTGACTCAGCACAACACTTTATCACCATAGCTCATTTCCACCCAAAGCACAGCTGTCCCAGGGAGAGCCCACATGGATTGGAAGTGAAGTAATTTTTTGCTCTATTTGCTTTCCTCTTTTTACCAATTTGCTATTTCTTCAGACGATACTGAGCTTCCTAAAACAGTACCTTTGCAAAGAGCATCAATATTGGAACATATGTCCCGGTTTTACTCATCAATGCCAGCCAGGTTACTGGGACTTCAGCCCCTTACTATGCAATCTCAAACAGATTACTTCATTCTTCTGAGCCTCAGGTTCCTTATCCATACATTGAAATTAATAAAAATTAGAAAGAATTGAGATGTGTTATGTCCATATATCAACTCTCCACAAAGAATGTAATCATTATGTAGTATAAACATGTACTAACAAAAATTTTTAAAAGCTGGGCACCTATGATCCCAGCACTTGGGAGGTTGAGACAGGAGGATTGCTATGAGTTTGAGGCCAGCCTGGGATACATAGTGAGACCCTGTCTTGAAAAAAAAATTAAGTGAAATAAAAGAAAAATACATATAATAAAAAGAACTTGCTTGAAGAATTAGCAATAATTTATGTGAAGCAAAGTGCCTGGAACATACACTATCATCTATAAATAATGGCTGTTATCTGTATTCTTGGCTCAGACATTGGGATGATGTCAGGTTACATCTCCTACAGCCATGAACCACAACTGTAATCTGTACTGCGTTTATAAAAGAAAAAAGAGTTATAGTTTACCTCAACTTAAAATACTATATTAATATATAGCTCACGGGTTGATGTAAAGATTAAATGAGTTAATGTGCACAAAATGCTTGGAATGCAAATTGGCGTGCAACACATATTCAACAATGTTAGCTATGATTGTTGTCATTATGCAAATACTTGACTCTCCTGCCCCATTATTAAAGGGCCTGAGAACAGGTATGACATGTCACAACAACTAGGGAAATAGCAGTGGAAGGCGCAGTGGGGCCAGGAGTTGGGAGCCTTTGATGTAGAATCATCCTTTACCCAAGAATGTGGGCTTCACCCTCTTTGCTCCCTGGACCAAGTCCCTTCTCTGCCCACTGGTGCTGGCCACACTGACGTCTACAGCATACAAAACTGTCTGTGCATCAGATGTGACCATTAGTGTAGATTATTTGACACTTAAATTGGAAATATATTCAAATTATTTTTATGATTTATAGGTTTCCAAACTGTCAGGGGAAATAACCGAATGTATTAGAGATGGATTACAATACAGTTGGCATCTTATGGACTTGTTTAAATTAACGCTCCTAATTAAACTGAGCTGTTAGCAGATACCAGTGGTACCACCCTAACATGCATCCTCAGAGGGCAGAAATAATATTGTCTTGTTTTATTTACTGATGTCTTTGAAATACTTAAGACTGTGATGATCACACAGTCGGAATTTAATAAATATCAGCAGCACTGGATTTACAATGTACTCACTAGTCAAAGGCTATGTTCCTAGAATCTCACACACGTTGTTTTCCCAACAAATATTATTCTTTTCCCAGCAGACCCTGAGAAGTTTTTCACAAACCTTTATATTTAAGAAAATGAAAGAGATGTTATTTTTTATATGTAATAACACAATAACTGCAAGGCATCCCCCATGGGCAACAAAGGATTTGAATGCACGTAGGTCACAATTGTCGTCAGAGATAGATGTAGGAGAATCAAGACAGGGCAAGGCAGATAATGGACAGAAACTCACAAGACATGTCCTGAAGTTAGCAGAGTTCAGGCCTGTCATTTAACTTGTGAATTCATTTCGAAATCTGCAAAAGGAGATACTTGAAAAACACGTCTTTGATGTGTGTGAAAGCAGCCTACTGCTGCCGTGCACTCAATAGTCAGGCTTATGAATTTAGGTCCATGGATCAGTTACTGGGTATTGGAAAATGTTGACTCTATTTTTAAATTAAAATCCTGTATGACTGGAAAATACCAATGGCTCAGGAGATATTCCTGAACTGAAATGTAGAAACTCCATGTGAACTTCTGCCTGAGACTTTAGAATAGTTAGTGCTTCCTCTCTAGAACCCCAAAGCTGATCAGGAACTCATTCTGACCTGGATTTTTGGGGCAACAAAGGGTGACTGGCCTGTCCGCTGGTACCACCTGCTGCCTCTTCCCATTATGGCAGACAAGACCCCAGCACAAGATTTTGATGCTTTATATCTTCTGGGCATGTCTAGTGACACTGAGTGTGGTTTAAATACTTCTAACTCAATAAATAAATAAATAAATAAATAAATAAATAAGTATTTCTAACTCTTTGAAACATTTATAGTCATCCTCAGATCAGTATTTTATAGGCTAAGCATTGGTGTAATAGAATACTGACATGAGAGAAAATAATAATGTTGAATGACACATTTTTATTTTTTTTGTTACTCAAAATATTTATTACTAATGTCACAAAACACTATAAAGTAAAAGCAATTTTTTTTTAAAAAAAAAAAGAATGATTAAGTGAAAAAGAAAAGCGGTGGCTTCAGTTTTATATCTCAAACACAGAAAGATATCATCTTCATGAATGAGCACAAGTAACTACATCCTTAGAATAGTTTTGGTGCATTGCATTTTTAGAAAAGGGACACATCCTCACTTCCAAGAGAAGCTTCCTACTGTTTAGAAGCCCTAAACAGTTCCTGTGCTGTTCTGATGGGACCACTTCAACCAACAAAATGAGTCCTTGTGTGTTACAGGCGACAGCTTCCCTTCACCTTCTGCTAGCACACTGATGACAGTGGAGAAAGCAAGCTGCCTCAGCCACCTGGCTATTTTCCAGCTCTAAGGACAGTATCTCTTGGGCCTATTAAACTTGTGACACAGTAACAGGCAAACTTCAATCATTTTGGCATTAAGATTAAGTAAAATATTAATGTTTCCTGACAAGAACATAAACCAAATCACTTCTCAATACATTAACAATAAGGTAGGCAAAACCCAGAGCATAATAAAAATAAAAACATATACATTGAATTATTTTTTTTTCTTCTGCAACTACAGACTGTGGTAAAACCTTTGCTGCATCTCTAGGCTTAAACAAACATTAAGCATTTAACTGAAGCTGTGCTAACAGGGTCACAGCATTAAGTCCTGGGTATTATACAAAATGTATACATTTTCTTCATCCTCTTTTTCCTTCTTCTCTTCCCTTCCCTTTCATCTCTCTTCAGCCTACACTTGTTACAAAATTTGGTACACAAAAAAATGATTGAGTTCTCCATCAGGACAACCCCTGCCAAAAAAAAAAAAAAATCCAAAGAAACAAAATGGGAACTTTAATCCACCCCAACCATGAACCCCATCCACAAAAATGTTATCCTAGTTACTATGCCTTTCACATTTTATAAATATCATCAACTTCTTAAACTTGCACTTTCTTCTTTGCCTACATATTGTGACATTACAAAAAAAATAAAAATCAAATACACCGTTAATGTTCCTATCCTAAATCTGCTCTTTGCTTCAGCCAACTGCTCCTTACACTGTCACTTTTCATTTTCTTGTGCAGAGACCAACAAAACCTGTGGCGCTCACCACTGCCACCTTCAGACACCCATGGGGCAGTCACACAGAGACAAGGAATTCTTTTTTTTTTTTTTTTTTTTTTTTTTCCATAAATTGTTTCTTTATTTCACACAGCTGCATTAAGTACAACTGTTATGTTACAAGGTGTATTGAATTATGAAGATTCATATTGAAAACCACCATGTCCAATTGTTGCCAAGTCCACACATTTTATATGTGCTCTGTTATTTGGTAATAAGTTCATCTGTTTAAACATCTGTTTAACCTCTTGGCAAAAGCACCTATTTGGTTACTTATAAATATGTAATTATAATTTAGATTATTATTTCTTTTAAGTATGAATGTCAATAAAATCTGTTGATATTTAATTATATATTAATGCGATTATGATTTAATACATCTGTCATGTGTTGCAATGGACATACTAAATGTAGCCCCCTGGCCAGTGATCGTAACTGGGATTTTTTTAAATTTATTTTTTATTTTATTGAAGTACAAATATCAATCAGACAGTTTCAAGACACCTTAACAAGACAGATTCGTTAAATTCATACATTGCAAACTGTTTCCATGTTTTGGTATCGTACAAGGAGCATACATGGTATTATATTTACAGATATTATTTTAGCAGATGTCTTATCAGTAAATTAAGAGTGTAGCTGCTTACTTATTTATTATACCTGAATTATATCAAAAATTCAATAATTATTTTCCTAGTGGATGACCATAGTACTAGAAGCCGACATAATATCCTGTCCAACCACCATTAGTGCAGATCTTGCCTCTCATAGAATTATGTAGAAGCACAGCATTATCTATTCCAACTGTACTGTCTATACACACACATCATGATTTTTTCTTTCTATACCCCTTCCTTTGTCTACACCTGTCAAAGGTGGGCACTCCATTGACATTCAACTAACTTAGGTGCTTGAACTTGACACCACAATCCAGCACAGTCCAGCATTCTACAACAATAGTGAGTTATTCAAAGAAATTGTCGACCATAGCCATATACAGCTCAGCTTAATATTATGGCCCCACAATGTATACTTCATTCTGCTGGATGGTTAAGACCTAGATAGATCAAGACTTATATACCAACACATGAACTTCATATTTCCTATGTGGTCAGTGAAGTCCTCTCAGGGTTTATCTAGTAGTCCTGTACATTATTCTGTAGATCCTTTGTCTGTGTCATCCATGTGGATGAGTCAAGGCCAGTGCCTGACCAGTTTGCTCTCCGTGAGAGCTTGAGAGAAAGTTTTCTCTTCATGTGACTCTCCCCAGGCACACTATAGAACTTCGATCTCTTTCCTCTGTGGCTCCATAATCTCCTTGTTCAGAAAATTTGGAGCTCAACTGAGTTTCATGATGTTGCAGTACAGGTTCTCCTATGTCCTGAATCTTTGCTGACCTTGAAAGGCTAGGGCCAAAATGTTGGCTGGCCTTGTGGCTCTTCTATTTCTCCAACTCTGACTTGTGAACTTAGGTTGTTAACCATCCAGAAGAAAAGCTGATTAGTATCCTGCAGCACATGCCATTCGCACGGGAAGCACTTGAAAGAATCAACAACTGGGATCAACTCTTCTTAAGGAGCTTCTGCATGTCAAAAGAAATTGTCAACAGAGTGAAAAGACAACCCACAAATTTTGAAAAAATCCTAACTATTAAGCAATCAGACAGAGGACTACTGTCTGGAATATATAAAGAACTAAGATATAACAGGGCCCTCAAATTTAAAGACCCAATTCAGAAATGGGCATCTGAGATGAATACACACTTCTCAGAGGGCGAAATTAAAGAAGCGAATAAATATATGAAAAATGCTCCACATCGCTAGCAATTTGTGAAATGCAAATAAAAACAACACTGAGATACCATCTCACTCCAGAAAGAATGGCTATCACAAGGAAATCAACCAACAACAAATCTTGGAGAGGTTGTGGGGGAAAGGGAACACTTCTCCACTGCTGATGGGAATGTAGACTGGTACAACCATTGTGGAGGTCAGTGTGGAGACTCCTCAAAACAGTAGGACTAGAAATCCCATTCAAGCCGGCTATCCCCCTACTGGGAATTTTCCCAAAGGATCTGGAAACATTGTATCATAGTGACATACATGTACCTATGTTTATAGCAGTGCAATGTGATTGCAAAATCTTGGAAACAACCAAGATGTCCATCACATGAGGAATGGTTGAAAAAGATGTGGTATTTCTATATAATGGAGTATTACTCAGCTATTAAGAATGATAAGTTTGAAGCATTTATACTGAAGTGGATGCCATTTGAACATATACTCATAAGTGAAATAAACCAGACACACATGTGTAAATATCGTATAGTCTCCCTAGTATAACAAGCAAAAATCAGAAATACAAAAGGAAATGTACAACAACTAAAATCAATTGAGTCAGATAAGTCAAAGTGAGACAAGGAATTCTGAAGCTGCAGGAAGTCACTGTGGTCTGATGCTTATGAGACAAACACTTCTAGCACTGATGGTAGAATCTGAAGAGCAGCAACTAGAGCAGAGCCTTGGTTTGGTTCTGATTCAGGAAAGGAAGAGAACAAGGATAAACTGGCCAAAAAAAAAGGAAGGAGGGGGTAAGGAGGGAGGGAAGGAGGGAGGGAGGGAGCGAGGGAGGGAGGGAACCTAATGACATACAGCTGTCCCAGGAGCACCATGCAGCTGCAAGCTCCAGTTGCAAGGAATTCCAAGTTTTCCAGATCTTGAAGACCCTGGCGTCAGCATTCTCCTGATTGCACTGCTTTACTAGCTCTGGAGAGAAATCCATCCCAGCACCATGAAGTAGATCTGACTGCTGCCACCAAACCACAAAGAGACAAAGAACATTTTTCATTACATCCACACAGAATTTAAGTCTTCAGGCTCTTTCATATGTACACCTACCATCCAGGTGACTTCCCCAAGCAAGATCTCCATGGCCTTCTTGTTCCAGCCTATTGTTTGGCTTGATCAGTTTATGCCACAGATACTGACATCTCTCCTCACTGTAGGTTGAAGTCCCCATTTGTGTTCACATAAACTCCTTCTTTCTCATGGCACATCAGAAGCTCCATGCCATCCATGCTGGAGAGGAGGATGGTTGCGTGAGCTGTGATGCCATCCTGGTACTTCAGTATCACAGGCTGACTCTGAGTCCATATTCACGGCATGGAATCCTGGTCAGGACCCACAGATCACTTTCCACCGCTGACCTTTCTCAACACAGATCGACTGCCCATGGCTTTGTGTACCAGCTCTCCAAAGGGCTTAGGTACCCACAGACGGACTTCCTCAGAACCCTTCAAAACAATTACTAGGTACTCAATTCATTTGTATTTTACAACTTTAAAGTGTTCGCATTGTTCCAAATCACCCACAGTTGCTCAACCTCATTTCTTCTCAGTTTCTGTGAAGTTTTTTTAAATTAACTAAGTTTGCTGACACATTCTAGGTGTACATAATGATCACATTCATCATAGAGAATTTGTACCCATATGTGATACATCTTCATTATTTTTCCCTTCCCCTACCCTTCCTTAGTTACAAAAGCTTTGTTTCCCTGTTTTCCTTCTTTTCGCATTTTTATAGTATTTTAATCCTTAACCAGGATAAATAGTAGACACAGGAATTAACCTTTTTACCAGATTGGATCACCAAGACAATCAAGCCCTCAAGCATGGCCACCTGCAGAAAGCTGCTTCTGTTGATCCCAGGATACATCTTCCCTTGGCCACTTTGGTCCGACAGCATCAACCAGTTTCTGTGCCCACAAGCTAATGTGTCCCTCAGTAGGCAACACACAGGATCCCAGAGTCAAGTTTCTTGTATAGGTGCACAATAGTGGCATTACTCTGTGGCCTAGTATTGGTGACATTCACAGTGACCACCAAGCTTGTCTGGGCAGGATCCTGCCTTATGACCTCTGGTTTCATTTCATCACAGGAAAATTCCATCACAGCAGTTAACCTACCAGATGGAGAAATCTGAGGTAACCTGGATCTATAAAAGTTGTAAAGGAGGGAGAAGACTGAGTGTTTCTGGAGTCTGGCACATAGTCGGAGTGTTCTACCTAGATGACACCATGGCCGGTTTGCTTTCCAAAATATCATGGAGATCATGGTTTCCATGGACTGTTTCACCACTGCTCAGATGCAGAGATGACATCACTCTGGTGTCCTCTAGTCTCAAGGTGGACTCCTCTTCCTGGTCCTGCTTCACTTCATCAGCTTCCTCCTTGGTCGTCTGAACCCCTCCATCACTTTGTGAGGTGGCCACACATCTTTCACTGCATGGAGGTTTTTGGCTAGCACAGTCAGACTCACTTTCTCAGCAGGCTCCAAAGGCCTAAACACTTCTTGTTTTTTTTCATCTTTGGCTTTTTCCCCCTGCATTTTCAAGGCACTTTAATGGATAACCCCCTGACTTAGTCAATGATCTCACTCAAAAGCACTCTTGGGAGGTGCTTTCATACCAGAGGAATCCAGGCTGCAAACTGAGTTGCTGGACCCTGAGGAGCTGCTTGGATTGAGGACCAACTTCTCCACACTGTGCCATTGGAAGCTGGGCTTGATACTGGGGTGAACTTTGTTTGTCCTGCTTGGCTATTTTGCTGCCCCTTCTCTGAATCTCAAGGGACAGACAGGAAAAGGAGATGTTCTCATAGGAACCCCTCAGGCCCTGTCAGGAAGTGGGGTCTGGCCTGAGGAGTAGCAAGATGGCCTGCTCCTACTATGAGGGTGGCTGTGTGCACACATCCCGCTGTTGGGCCTATTCCTGGACCAGCATTTACCAAGTGCTGCTGCTCTTCGTTCCCTTTCTTTCTCTGCTCATCTCCTCTCCTCTTTGCCCCTTCTCTACAGAGGCCTCTTCCTGTTCTCTCCTTTGCTTCTCCCAATCTTTTAGTTTCAAGCTCTGCTTTGTGCTCCTCTGCTGCTCCACGTGCTTCTGCTCATGGAGCTGTTGCTCCTGCAGCAGCTGCTGTCTCGGCAGAGCTTTGAAGCGCTCTTGCTCTGCTGTAATGCAGAGTGGGCACTCAGGCACACTGATGGTGGAGGCTGGCTCTCCTTCCTACTCAGGCTCTCCCTCCCTCTTCTTCCTCACTCCTGTACTCATACTTCCTTGCATCTTTCTCTTCTCTCTCCACTTTGGTCCAGTCGATACTGTCCTTAAGCTGGATTTGAACTTGTCTTTCATTTGGCTGATGCTTTATAAAAGGTTGTGGAGGATCACTGTAATTCTTTACCAGGCACCCTACTATACACCTAGAAAATTTCCTGACTATATTTTGGACTTTCACTTGGGAGGAGGGTTTCTGGGGAAAATAAACAGCACTCTCAGAGAAGGGCAGCACCTTCTGCCATCTCAGTGGCTGTCATGCCACAAGGCCCTTTAAAGGTCACTTCTGTACTTCTAGGTGCTGTCTGGGTCCTGGTCATAGGTGATGACCTCAGACACCCAGGGTGAGAGTATGAACATGTATCCAACTGTCCTGCCCAACAGAGCATTTACACCAATGTCCACCTCTGTGTTCTCTATCAGCAGTACGCTCTGGCCCTTGGTGTCCCATGGACTCACAGGAAAATTCCATTCCTTTGGGCTTTCTCTGTGGATGCACATGATCCAGTTCTCTTCTCAAGTTCCCTTCAGTGCTGTTCATGAGATCTATGATGGACACTACCCCATACAATTCCATAGCAGGCCAAGGTGGGCCATCACGACCTGAGGGTGACTTTTAATGAAAGCATCACTGTACGTTGTATTTCTATAATGAGAGTATTTCTTCAGAGCATTTTCCTACAGTTTGATATTTTCCCCTAACGTTCATCTTTGTGTGTGTGTGTGTGTGTGTGTGTGTGTGTGTGTGTGTGTGCGCGCGCGCACAGGGTCTCACTATGCTGCTTGGACTCCTAGTGATCCTCCTGTGTTCAAGCCTCCCAGTGCCGGGAGTGCAGGTGCACACCAGCACACTGGGAGTTGGTCAGTGTACCCTGAGGGCTGGTGCAGCATGTTGTGCCAGAGATCAAACCCTGGTCCCTGTGCTTGCTAAGCAGGTGCTTAGTACACTGAGCTATCTCACTGGCCCTACATTCATAACTTTGACAGCTTCCCTCTGACCCATTTTAACACATTCATTCTTGTAGGTTTGTCTGTAATCGCCACTCCCAATGACTTGTATGAAAATCTTGGATGGGATTCTCAGCAGCGTACTATAGCACCAATAGGCCTATGTCCACAAGGCTCTTGGTGGGGAGAGTTTGTTCTCTTCCCACGCCTCTACCAGGCCTGGATGCCAAAGTTCCAGAAACATAAGACTTGACTCTTACTTTTAAAATACCTAGGTTCGGGCTGGGGAGATGGCTCAGTAGAATAAGCACTTGCCTGGCAAGTTCAAGGACCTAAGTTCAATCTCCAATTCTGAAAAAAAAAAAAAAAACCTAAAATACCTAGGTTCTTACAGGAGCCTAAGTTTCACTCTAAACTGTCAGATGTCAGCTTTCATGCAAATGAGATCTCATGAGACCCCATTATACAGGATAACTGACATCTGTATTATTTTTGTAAGAAATATATAATATATGCACAAACAAGAGTGCATGAAAGAGAATTTTTATTACTTTTATATTAAGACATTTAATAGTTTGACCCAATGGAAGACTATACATTGTTTTCTCTTGTTTTGGTGGTCTTACTGGGAATGAGACCTAAGGCCTTAACATTCATACCTATTTTTATTTTTTAAGACAAAATTTCACTAAGTTTCCCGTGTGGCCTTTAACTTGTGATCCTCCTGTCTCAGCCTGCCAAGTGCTGGAATTATAGGTATGTGCACCTCATCTGGCTAAGATATATTTGGTGTTTACATAAACAGAAATAATTCCCTAGACATTTTTAACAAGGAAAAAGATCTGTTTCAGCTTTCTCAATTTCCATATAAGTTATAATCAATCAATAGAGATAGATGGATAGATTGTCACACATATGCAAATGAATTTCTAGATATACAGAAATAGATTTCCATAAGCATCATATATAGATTTCAGTAGCCCTCTATATATTTAGAAATCTGAAATTACTGTAAATACCAGGGTGCTTTCAGAGACACAATACTGTACCAGGATTATGGTGCTCTGGAGAATCATGTTTTATAACTGCTTCCTGTTCATTGTACCTTGAAAGCAGTATAGTCATCCCTGTTCCTATTATGATAGGTCCAATAACAGTATCATTTGAAATTTTTATAGGCTTTTCAAAACTACCATTGTGGAACAATCAGATCAGATATACATGATCTGGTTGATAATGTGCCAGTTAAGGTGGCTTTAATTTTTTCCCACTAGTTTTAGAGCTCACCATGGCTTTGTTCAAAATGAGACAAAGTTCATTTGGACATATTTATAGCATTCAGACTTAGGATTCCTATGTAGACATATATTTTTTGTTTGTTTTGGTGGAACCAGGGATTGAATTTAGGCCCTTGTGTTTGCCAGGGAAGCACTTATTCCATTGAGCCATCTCCCCTGCCACTACCTAAACATATCTTGACAAAACATACATTGATTTAGATGAAGCAGAAATCTTTGTATTGAACAGACTAGTTTCTGACTACCCAAATCGTATTTCAATTAGGAATTATGCTTTCAGGGTCAGCTAAATAGCTCAGCAGATTAAAGTGCAGATGTGCTAAGACAGCAATTGAGACTGGGCATGGTGGTGCACCCCTGTAATCCTAGCTCTTGGGAGGCTGTAAACAGGCAGATCACTACACGTCTGATTTAATAGTGAGACCTTGAATACTCTGTACACCCTGCCACAAAAAACAAACAAACAAAAAAAGGAATAATGCTTTCAAAAGTTTCAAAAGGCTGGGTATGGTGGTACATGTGATTCCAACTACTTTGGAGGCAGAAGCAGGAGGAAAACAAGTTTGAGATCACCCTAGGTAACCTAGGAGACCCTGTTCCCGAAATGAAAAGGGCAGAGAATGATCTTAGCGATGGATCATTAGCCTGGCATGTGCGAGACCCTGGATTCTACCTCCAGTACCCCAAGCACCCACCCACCAAAAATCAAAATTTTGTATAACGCAAATAAATGAGCTGAACCCTCCTAAGAAATTAGGTACTGGGGCTTGCTGCAAGTTAGGCTGTGCTCAAGGTATGTCGCTGATAATAGTGGAAGGGTGTCTTCTTTTGGAAGGATGCTTACTTAAAGATTATGAAGGCTATATAAGGTGAAGAATTGCTCATTTGGGTGTAATTTAATGTTAGCTCCCAAGGCTAGAGAATATAGAGACTAAAACTTTTTATTGAGCAAAGAATGAAATAGAAATAGTTTGTGCCATCATTTCCCATGTGCTTTAATGCCCCATTGGTAAGTATATTACTCAGTTTTTCCTGTACCTTTTATGCATAAGTGGACCTCCATCGGCAGGCTGCTCCTTTCAGTCTCCATCAGTGAGTTACTCAAGGGGTCAGTGTTTCCCAGGATCCTGTCTTAGGAAATCTGTGGTGCAGTTTGGAGCTGGGAGCAGAGCTCTGGAGTTCAACATTTTGGGTGTGACTTTGTCTCCTCTGTGGGTGTGGGACAGGAGACTTAAATGCTCCTCTGGCCATAAAATTCTTCATCTGCCAGCCAAGATAAAGATAGTGTCCAGGTCAGGTTACTAACCCCCATTAATTGTGAGGATTAAGTGAGGGACACAGGGCAGTGATGCTTTGCAGGGAATCCGTTTGTTTTGCTCTCTCTCTGATGCATTTTTTCACTTTAAACAAAGATAATAAATACAATGACACAGAGCTCAAAATGGTAATAAGAAATTAACAATAGTTAATGTGTTGCACATTTTTGTTTTTACAGTAGTTGCTTAGATCACAAGACATAGGCATGTAAAATTGATCAGCCAACATAAGCACAAACCAATCATTTTGTATTTTGTATATTGTGTCAAAAACACCATTTCAGAGATGTTTGTGTCATCTGTCTCACAACCGTTCTATGCCTTACTTATTAAGCACAAAATGGAGAAAATAAAAAATCAGGGCACATCACGAGTGAATGTGCTCCTCCCCTGGCCCCCGTTTCCTGAACACTCCTTATCCTATGACTTGCCGTCACTCTTGCTAAACAAGTTGCTCCTTCATCCCTAGAGGTGCCCTTTCCCCAGCTAATAGAATTCTAACTACATTTCAAGGTGCAGACTGAACCCTGCCTTTCCTGTCAAGGCTTCCTGAGTCCAGCAGTTCCCACCCATGTTTTCTACCTCAGAACAGATGGTCTATAGCAGCCTTTCACTACTTTGCCTTACTGCTGTGCCCATGACTGCTTGTGTTCAGGGTGTGTGTGCCAGACAAAAATGCTATTTTTACAGCACAGGTTAATTTGATGGGGGTTATAGTAATTCTTGGAGCACTTTCATCCTAGCAGAAATCTCATGGTTGACATTACCAGGAGAGTCTTTGGTTTATGTCATTTCATTTAAGAAATAAAAAAGAAAATCATGGGCAAACTGAGAATTTTATAATTAGCAACAAATCTGATAATGACAATAACATTTTATGCCTTAGAGCTTGAGAACCATTAGTTTGTATTTCTAATCTGACTTTTAATATACAGGCACTTTTCATGGGGTTGTGTTAAAAACAGTTTAAAAGTTAATTTTTAGTTAGAGTTACTAAATTTCAAAATTTGCTTTCTTGGCTGGGGACATAGCTCAGTGGTCTAAGTGCCTGCCTGGCAAGTGCAAGGACCCTGGTTCAATCCCCAGTACTACATGCCATACAGCACATGCTTACACTGTGCTGGCCACCAAAACCGGGTGTGGTGGTGCACGCCTGTAATCCCAGAACTGGGGAGGCTGAGACAGGAGAATTACTACATGTCATAGTGAGACCCTGTGCCAAATAAATAAACAAAACATTTAATTTAAAATTTGGGCTGGGGAGATAGGTCAATGGAGTAAGTGCTTGCCTAGCAAGCACGAGGTCCTGAATTCAATCCTCAGTACCAAAAAAAAAAAAAAAAAAAAAGGCTGTTAAAAATTTAAAACTTAGGGCAGTCACCTGTAGCTCTGTACCCTGAGTGGCCTGAAGTTGGAGGAAGAGCCAGGTGCGGACATCCACACTAGCCCTGGCGGCCGCCAGCAGTGGCTCTGGAGGAAGAGAATTGAAAAGGAAAAGAGATCCTTTCTGAAGCTGGGGGTATAACTGCCTTTTGATGCTAATGTTTCTGGAAGAACCTTGAATGCCCAGGGACTTTCAAACTCTGCTGCTCACAATCTTCGGTCCTCTTCTGATCACCTTAGAACTGCCAGGTAGAAATTAGTTTACTGATAAGATGTGACTGCTGTCTGCCTACTTCAGGGACCCAGATGCACTGGAGCACATGTACCCAGGAGTACATGTATCCATCTGATACCACTCCCTATTAGGGCTCCATTCTGGTGTCCAATGCAGACGTGAGGACTTTCTAATTAAAGTCATTGCTAAACAGGGCAAGGTATGGTTTTTAAACTTCTATTGAAATAGCCTATTTTAAAATGTCTCTTGAAGACACAAAGTACTTGCATTTATTTTGAGACAGTTTCTGTTACCATTGAGAATAAATGAAAATATGTTGGAAGTAAAAAAAATAAAATAAAATAAAAATTTATTTATTTATACTTTTTTTGGTGATACCAGGGATCAAACTCAGGACTTTGCACTTGCCAGGCAGGCACTTATGTCACTGAGCTATATCCCTGGTCCCCTAAAAAAAAAATGTAAAAGGTTGGTTTCCTATAAGCAGTAAAATATGGCTAGGTACTTAAGGCACCTCACACAAACATTCCATTCATAATGTATTTGAAATGCAGTGCTAAACACACCTGTGTGGTGATACCTGGGCATAGGTAGAGCACTGGCAGCACCAAAGAGTGTCACTGATTCATTCAGGATTGAAGAAAGGAAGGGTGTGAGCAGATGTACTGGCTTATGTGTAAATGTGGGCATGAAATAACTAGTTCGGGATGAGATGTTAGACCTCAGGGAGAAGGCAGAGGCTCAGAAGAAAGAAAGGCAGGGTACGCAAAAGCAGGCTAGGACTGTTTCTTAGTGTATTACAGGTGACATTGGCGTAGATTTTGTTGTTGTTGTCTTTTTGAAATAAGGTCTCACAATGCAGTTCAAGCTGGCCTTGAGCTCACTTTGTAGACAGGGGTGGTCTTGAACTTGCAACAATCCTTGTGCCTCAGCCTCCCGAGTAGTGGGATTACATGTGTGAGCCACATGTAATCGATTATTACATCTTCGTTCTTGGCTCTCCAATTAAAATGAAAATGTACTGAACATAGGTATTATATACTATTTTATATTCCATTCCTCTCAACCTCTTACATAGAGCTTCATAACCAACAGCACCCACCAATGTATGTCTATTGATTAAGTGGCATCTTACTGTAGTCCATATCCATCACTGGAGAGTCACCCTAATGCATTTTCACTATATTTAAAGACCCCACAGTGTTGTCTTCATCTGCATAGCCAAAGCTTTTGTTTTTGGTGTCATTTTTCAAGGAAATTTCTTAGAATAATTACTTTTAATGAATAGCTCATTTTACTTTGACATCTGTAATTTATCTGCTCATTAAATGACAGATGGTATTTGAGTACTGTTATGATAACAGTACCAAGTCTTTGAGTACAAAATGAAAAAGATTCCTAATACTTTATAATGTTTATGTATTTATTGCCTAGGATTTTTATAATAATGTATCCAAAGCTGGACAGCTTAGAAAACAGAATCTAATTTTCCACTGTTTTGAAGACTGGCACTGGCCATCTAAAATCAAGGGCATACTCTCTGCAGGGCTTAGGGTAATCCTCTATCTTCTCCAGCATCTTGTTAGCCTGTATTGATTACTGTTCAATAGCTTCCATATGTACCACTCCAATCACATTGTTGCTTTCTCCCTCTGCCTTCCTCTTTCGTGTGTCCACCAAAAACTTCCAAGTAATCATTAAATAATTTTAAAGGATATTTATCATATTTTAGGCACCTTCCATTGTTTTCAATGAGACTGATGTGTCATATCCAACCACATAAAAGAAATGCAACTCTTTAAAATTTGTTTTGATATATGGCACAAGAATGAGCTGAAATTGCCTGAATCTTGTACCAGTAGGTTAAATCTGCATTTGGCATATGTACAAGTCAAAGATACTCTAGGTCTGCTACATTCTCAACCTATAGTTCTTTATGCTTTTTTGAAAAGCAATTTAGGCTATAGCACATTCGCTCAAAGTGGGTCAAATAAAAAGGGGAAGAAAGAAAACTGGGGGAGCTGAAAAAAATGCAAATAACCATTTGGAGGAAGCTATACCTTTGCTTAAAGAAATCAAATAATGAACTTTTATATATTTTTTTACTTTCTAGATATAATTTAACTACTAAATTTTTTGTATCATTTAATTTTCTCCATCTGTCACATGCTTGTTCCAATACTTTTTCATTTTTAATGTTTATTGAATATTGCGATGGAACTCTGCCACAGAACTTTTGAACATCAGAATAACTTAATAAAAAGTGATCTGAATAAATCCCAATGGAAAGTGTACTATGAAGACAGAAAATAAGAAAGTAATAGGATATCCTAAAATACCAGGTAGAATTTATTAATTAATGTGCTCTTTATGTTTGTTTATTAAGAGTTTGGAACTTCTACTTTATCAATTGTCAGACATAGTAATGCATTTCTGAAGATTTCCAAGAAATGATTTATTAAAACCCTATTATTTATGATTACCATATTAGATAGTATGGTAGTGAGCCTGAGATGGAGGAATAGAAGACTGTTTCTTAAGATGTTATAGATCAAATTTTCTAGTTAACATAAGTATTTGGATATTATACAAGACCATGAATAATTATTGAAAAATAAGTGATAGACATCTGTTGTAGATATGTGGCAGCATTAACAGTTTGAAAATAACTGTTATTCCTTCCTTCCTTGTACATTTTTAGTGACTAATTGCATACGATGCAAGAAGGGATGAGGTAACATGCTCTCTGTATCTCATAAAAACACCAATCTCCTATGATCACCTTCATAACCTTTAAACCTCATTACTTCTTGATATGGTTTAGATCAAGAAGGTCTCCCACTGGCCTCATGTGATCATAGGCAGGATTTCTGGAAGGTGATTGGATCATGTATCCCTGGTCCACCATGCCATCTCAATCACTGTCTCAGTGAGTCCCTGGGGCAGGGCTGGAACAGCATGTGGTGCCTGGGATCCAACCCCGGTCCCTCTGGTTTGCCTAAGCAGGTACTTTAGTCCATTGAGCTATCTGGCTGGCCCCAGATATATTTTGATAAGTGAATATTGTTTTTAATCCAAAAGAAATTTTAGTGAAGATTTTTGGTTTTCCAGTACTCTAAACGTTAGTGATAGGGCTAGGATTAAAACTTTAAACCTTTTCTTCTTTGGAAAATAAATTGATAGAATATTACACTTTCCTTGTGTAGAACTTTATAATCAATTTTTAAAGTTGTGAAAATAAAATCATATAATCAAAATCAGTATTTTTTTGCTTTTATCCAGAGAGATAGTAAAATTAGTTGCTTAACCAGCTTTCATAAATACTAAGGAGTCAGGTGTCTGTTGCAACATGAAATTCATCTTTGCTTATCTTGAATCTCTTCTTGGGTATGGCACAGGATGCTAATCTTAGGAAATCTTGTCTGTAATATTTGGAATAACTTGGAAATTCATCATTCAAACATAAGCATACAGGTTGCAAAGCTTTTATCATCAGAAATGTTCTGTAGATCTTCTTTAAACATAAACTAGCTTTGCAAGTTGCAAGATGGACTGTTTTTAACAGTATATTGATAAATATAATCATTCATATATTGGTGGTATAATTAACACATAGAAACAACCTTTACCATCAGCTGTTGGTGTGAACAAGGGCAGATGTTCTTTAGTAGAGCTACATATCCCACCTGCACGTCATGGTGTCTCAGGAATGACAGAAACTCTCGAGTGAACACACACAGATGTGTAGTGAAACAACTATGCAGTAGTGTTAGATACACATGACCACAAATATAATTCATCATACACCACTTTTAAATATCAAAAAGGTAATGACTCAAAAGGTATCAAGAAGAGTCACTCATGAAAGGTAACACAACAGAAAAGTACTGTGGAGTTCATGGGCTCTGGATTTCATTCTCCTGCTAGTTGTGTGACATTTTGTAAGCCACTCAACCACTTAGAAACCAAATTCTCATTTGTAAAACAGAGACAACCAGAGATGATGCTGTAGTTCAGTGGCAGAGCATTTGCTTAGTACACATAGGGCCATGGATTCAATCCTCAGTCCTTCTCTCTTTCACTTTCAAGAGACATTTATGGCCAGCCAGATAGCTCAGCAGACTAAAGTACCTGCTTAGGCAGATGCAGGAATGAGGGTTCAATCCCAGGTCCTGCCCCCAGGGCATGCTGAGATGGTGACTGAGACTGGGGCTGGTGGTGCACACCTGTAATCCAAGAATTTGGGAGGTTGAAAACAGAAAGATCATGGGGGATGGGGAGACGGCTCAATAGAATAAGCACTTGCCTGGCAAGTGCAAGGGTCTGAGTTCAATCCCTGGTTCCACCAAAAAAAAAAAAAAAAAAAAAACCAACCAAAAACACAAAGATCACTATAAGTCTTGTCTGTGTAGTGAGACCCTGTAAACTCTGTATAAATACATTAAAAAAAGAGAGACATTTATGTCTATTTCACTGAACTATTGTGAGAAACAAAAGATTTACCTGGTATGTAGTACAGATTTACTGTATTGCATTAAGCTTCAATGAAAATTTAATGGACAGAATAAAAATTTAGAAATTATTATGACTATTGGCTAAGAATAAGGATATAGACAATATCTAAAACACATTAATATAAAATCTTTTTGCACACTGCATATAACTTTTGGCAAACATTTGAGTTGATTACTTTAGCCTCACACTAACCCTATTTTATAGACATTATTCTTCCAATCTATAGCTGGATCAGAGACTTAGTGAAGTTGAAGTTCCATGTGGGCTGGGACTAGATCTCAAAAACCAGAAATCATACTTTTAAATCATACAATTCTGAGACTCTTGGATAGCTACTTTTGAAGGTGGCTCTAATGTCATTGTTGTCTTCCACACTATATTATGACTTCCTTGTTAGGTTTGTGTGTACCTCTGTGACATTAAGATAACATCTGTTTTACAGCTACACTAAAGATCTAAATAGATGCACAGAACTTCATTGATAGACATTGTACAAACTTATTGTTTACACATACCAAATCCATTTGCTAAGAATATCATTAGACTTCCCCTTTGCTTCAGTTTCCAGCATTATATTAAAGGGAAATAAGTAAACCTATAACCTCTTCATCCTTCAGTGAGTTCTCTACATGATCAGTGACTTTAACACTGAAAGACATGCATATGCAGGCACTGTGTGCATTCAGCTCATGCCCCCTGATGCAGCAGTTGAAGAATCATTTTATGCTAGGAGGTTATGGGTCAAAAATGAGAAATAGGCTGGCATGGAAGATACACACCTATATTCCCAGGACTGTTAGAAGATGAGGCAGATGAGATAGCTCAACAGATAAACATCTGCTTTGGCAAGTGCAAGGACCAGGGTTTGATCCCCAGTCCCACATGCTGTGCTGGCCCTGCCCTAAGGGTGTGCTGAGCTGGCAACAGAGTCTGGGCATGGTAGCACACACCTGTAATCCCTGTGCTGAGAAGGCTGAAAACAGGAGGATCACCATGAGTCTGATCTGCATAGTGAGATCCTGTACCGAATACACAAATGAGAAAAACAAAAAGAATGAGGCAGGAAGATCAGGTTTCAGTCCAGCTCAGGCAAGTTAGTGACTTAGTAAGACTGTGTCAAAAAAAGGAAAGGTAAAGGCTGGATATACACATCTACATATCTCCATGCTGATGAGATAGTACCCTGCCTGCTTCAAAGACTCATCTTCTATCTATTTTCAACTGTTTTCAACACTCAATGTGCAGGACTGCCTATGAGTTTATTGATTCAGGTTCATTTCAGGATACAAGACATGTAGCCTCAGAACCTGAGGACCTCAGCATCCCTTGACACTTCATGGGGTGGGAGTCTCACTGTTCTAAGTCATGGAGCAGATCCAGCTGCAATAAGCTTGGAGGATTGATGTGTTTTTCACATGTACAGTTTGGATTTACCTATTTCAGGGCTGTGCACAGGGTTTCAACAGCATTTAAAACTCAGTAAGATGACCTAAGCAATAACAAAGCCACAGATTCCAATTGTTCCAGCCCCAGTTGCATCAGAAATTTCAACAATCTAACTTTTTTTTTTTTGTACAGCATCTTGCTACACAGCTGGGACTCATAGTGATCCTCCTGTCTCAGCCTCCTCAGGGCTGGGATTATAGGCATGCTCTACCACACCTGCTTTCGGTGGTTGAACTCAGGTCCTTGTGATTGCCAGGCAGGCACTTAAGATAGTGGATCTATCTCCCTGGCCACAACAATCCAACTTTTGATCGATGGAGTTTTTTTTTTTTTTTTTTTTTGTCTTTTTGAGGCAGGGTCTCACTATGCAGCTCAGGCTGGCCTTAAGCTCGCATTGTAGCTCAGGCTGGTCTCGAACTCACAACAATCCTCCTGCCTCAGCCTCCCGAGTGCTGGGATTACAGGCCTGCGCCACCACGCCCGGCTGATCGATGGAGTTTTGTAGTTAGTGTGAATGCTCAGTATAATGTGGCTTGCTAGAAGATAGAGTAAGAAACATAGTCTCTGCCTTTGAAGGGGAAGCTCTTTGGAAATGATAGACAAAGGAGAATATCTAGATATTACAAGGCATCATGTGGCCAAATGAGCTGGCCACAGAAGTTCCTAAGGAGACCCAGGAAATGATCCATAGATACACTACAGCACCTGCAATACCTTCTAATACCAGACAGCTACTTATGGCCAATAGCTACAGCTCCTCACAAAAAGGCTCATTCTAGACAAATTCAGTTAATTTCCCTGGCATACACTCCACTGCAAGATGTACTTTTCATCTGTCAGAATTAGTGCAATAAGAAAGTAAAAGGAGCTCAACTCCACAAAATAAGGAAGTCTGAAAAATAAGGCCTTTTATCTTAAAGCCATTTGCAGGCACAAGCTTGGCAGAGGACCAGGGAGAACTAAGGCTTGCTTACCTATAGCTGAGGTTTGCCTTTCTGTCACAATGCATGCAGAGTCCTGGTAACTGGATAGCCCTGCAGAGACTGAAGATGGTCAGCCCTGCTTTTGGCTCTGTGCCCAGGCTTCTTCTGGAGTTTCAGTGGGAGTCAGGGTGTGTCCTCAAACAACACAATGGGGCTGGGTTTACTCATAAAAAAAAAAAAGATAATGGTTTTTGATTTTCAAATATGTGGACTTTGACCTATCTGGAATCATAATTTAGGCTTGAAAGTATCAGACCAGAAGTGAGAAAAGAAATCAAGCTAGAAGAGTCATGCACCAGGAGGTTATGTGGTTTCTTTCCCTGCAGGAAGAAAAAAAAAAACCTTAAAAATATTGACAGGGAGAAGCAACAAGTTCATAAGGAAGATTAAATTGTATACTTTAAGAACCAGAATAGATGTCACAGGAATAAAAAGGAACTGAAGGAGTTGAAAAGCCATTTCTGACTCTATGAATTCCTATGCTAGTAAGCACCCTGGGATTGGAACAAGGCTTTCTATGGTTGATCACAAAGAAAGTGATAGGGGTCAGAAATCCCATGCTGAACCAAACGACAAAAGGGTATAGCTTTTATGGCATCTACAGTGTAGGCAAGGACATGGTTTCTTGATGTCTTCGTGAGAGTTTTAGTTGTACCTGTGATCAACTTCATTCTGCCTCTGCATGGGATTTCTGTCTCATTATCATCATTGGTCTCCGCCTTGGTGTGCAATTTTCACTTTATTACTTAGTAATAAAGTAAAGGCAACTATAGGTTAGTTTGTTAGGGTTCTCACCCCCTGGAATTTACCCTTTATCATTTGGGAAAGTCCCTGACGAGTTTGAGTAGGGTAGATCTGGCCCTTGCCTCAGTCGGTTTAATTACCTCTGTGGGGTTTTCTTGTTTCTGTTCTATCTTCTTGCTGTCTCAGCTGATTACAGTCTTGGAAAGCTGAGCTGATTTCCCATCCTCCCATCTGGTGTATTATCTTAATTGTACAACCTTGAAGACTTTTTTTCTGGTGGGAGGGTGCAGGAAGTTGAACTCATGTCCTTGTGGCTGCCACGCTAGTGCTGGGCCGCTGGTCTATCTCCCTGGCCCCAAGACTCCACTTTTAAACTCTCAATTCTGGTATGTCTATTAACTCCACTGGTGCGAGGGCTAACCTAGCTGGCTCAAAGGGAAGGTTAGGAAAAGGTCATAAAAATTAAAGAATATGTCAGAGGAAGCGCTGATACAGCTGTCTCGGTATGGCATGATAAAACCAATGGCAAAATTAGGGAGAAAATAAAGTCAAATTAAATCAGCAGGTGGAAGACCAGGAAGGGCAAAGGGCAGGCGCTCAACCCACTGTGGTTCGCTTGTGGTCAGGCACTTTGGCTGTGCTTGTTCCGCTCAGCTGTGCAGGGAGGAGCCTTTGGCTTGGCCCGAACGGTGGTGTACATCTGTGTACCTGGCAGATGGCCGCAGGTAGGAAGGGTTCGAAGAGGAAGCCCCGGGGGGGAGGAGGGGAGGCCTGCAGAGCATGCAGTCTCTTTGCCCGACTCTGCGTCAACATTAATTAGCACACACTGTTATCTACACATTCAGACAGCAGCACGCGCTGCGAGCGAAAAACCAGAGCCCGGCGACTCGCCCAGATCGTGATGCCACTCGGGCCGCCTGAACCTTGGGAACCCCGGTTCCGGGCATAGGATGGATGTCCGAACCCCGTCCTTTACCTGGCATGGACTAAATCTCTCCAAGCCCTCAAACCCGGCTGTCCTCTCTCCCGACGCCCCCAGCTCAAGGGGACCCCTATGATTCCGAAACAGACATCCGCACCAAGAGGTGGCGCTGGGCTCGTAAGTAGGCGTTGTCAGGGTCGCGGATATGACGAATACCGGAAGTGACGCTTGCGCCGCGGCATCGGTGACGGAAGTCCCGCGTTCCTCTGCCGGAGGAAGTGACATTCACCGCTGCGGGGCTCCTCGTGCTCCCCTTTGCCGGCATGGCGCACTACAACTTTAGGAAGATCACTGTGGTGCCATCCGCCAAGGTACGGGGCTTCGGATAGGCTCCACCACCTCTCCCTTGTCACTTCTCGCCCATTTCCTTGGGAGAGCCCAGGCTTGGAATCCTGGGGTTAAGAGAGGGAAACACTAGTTTCCCGTTGCCGGGCCTCACTTCCTAGGCTGCGTCTTCTCGTGATCAGGGACCACCAGGGATCAGTCCAACCGTTTGATTTTTTTTTTTGCGGGGGGGGAGAGTGAGAGTCAGAGATCAAACTCAAGACCTTGCGCTTGCCAGGCAGGCTCTTAAGCTGCTGAGCTGTCTTCCCAGCCCAGCCCACCATTTGAAAGCAAGGTTTTACACCGTTCCTCCAGTCTAGGGAAGGCTTCTCAGGAGTAAATGGTCTCTTAGGGGCTGCAGAGGGAACGAGGTGGATAGGTGAGCAGTGGCGATCGGGAGGTGCAAAAGTGGAAGCTGGCTGTGCTCAGTGATGAACCGAGCCCCCAGCCTTGAGATTCGGAGTTAAGCGTCGCCCTCACTTTTCTCTGGAAGTACTGACTCGTTGCTGTCGCGGTTTAATGTTTAATTTTTAAGACGTTATTTTTTTTTTTTTCTGTTGGATTTAGGAAAATTAAGTTGTTTTCAGACATGCATAAACATGCCAGGCCAGATTTATATATTGTAATTAACAATAGCAAGACACCTCGGGCAAATGTGCTTGTTGGGTAAGGCTTGGGCGTCCTAAAAGGGAGAATAAGTTCAAAGAAAGAATTGCTGTCCTTGGTTTGCTAACTTGCTCAGTGTGAATGTTTTCAATCTTATTTCATTGACTTCTTCAAGCCCCAGAGATGGAATCAGCTTGTGTAGGAAACTTTGTCCAGAACTATTTTACATTTCCTTTTTTTTTTAAGAATCACTATTTTTTTATTTTTATTTATTTAGTTTGGCGGAGCTGGGAATTGAACTCAGGCCTCTGTGCTTGCCAGGGAAGCGCTTTATTCCACTGGGCCATCTTCCCAGCCCCTTATATTCCTAATAGAGTTGTTTTATCAAAATTTCTCTCAGAAATTTATTTTCTCAGTATTCTAAGTCATTTTGGCATGTCTCACACCACATTTTGGTATTTGCAAGTATATCATTTGTAGGAATTACGTCTTAGTTATATATTTGACCTCATGTTTTCTTGGCCATCCCTCAAGTTTGTTGGAGTACAGTGATCATTACTTGTTGTCTTGAGTGGGTATATTTTTCTGGAGAACAGATGAGTTTATATCTAAAACATGGGTGGCGGTAGTCTTTTGGTGATTGGAAGTAAAAAAAATCCTTTCTGGAAAATCTAGGATACCATTCATTTTTTAAAAAATATTTATTTATATGATACAGGGTCTTGCTACACAGTTCAGACTGGTAGTGATCCTGCTGTCTGAGCCTTCCCAACACTGGGATTACAGGCATGTGCCACCATGCCTAGTTTCCAAGCCAACAAGCCAGCCCTAAAACTAGTACAAGGATTGAACCCAGGACCTTGTGTTTGCCAGGCAGATGCTCAGACTTTGAACTATCTCCCCAGACCCTAGGATACCATTCTTTATAGAAGCTGTAGTGTTGGAATTGCCTGTAATGGAGTGGGTGACACTTCCAAGTAGACTGAAGAGAAGACAACAGCAAAACAGGCATCTCTGTATACCACAATAATGGTGACCAGCAGCAGGAGACTCCAATTCTACATATCATTCTCAGGCCAATAGGATGTCAGATCCCCAGATTGGGATGGACCAAGATCTGGTGCTAGGATGTTTGGACATATGGACAGGCAGAAGAAAATGACAACAGAAGAGACCTAGAGACATACAAAATCACAGTGGGAATCAGAGAAGATGGCCCGTATTGTGGGGAAGGACAGCAATGGCAAAGATAGCGTTAAGGATCAGTTTGCCTTACTGAGACTTCCTAGGGTTTGGCACCAAATGTTTGATTTAAGACCTCAAGATTACTGATAGAGGAGAAAGATTTATTAGTATTTTATTTTATTTATTTATTTATTTATTTTTGGTGGAACCGGGGATTGAACTCAGGTCCTTGCACTTGCCAGGGAAGTGCTTATTCCACTGAGCCATCTCCCCAGCCTCAAAAGATGTATTAATATGACAAATATAGCTGCATGTCAGTGGTTTGAAGTAGGCTTTTGCCTCCCTCCGAGTGGCAGGGTGAGTCTCTAGAGAGTCTCCTTGGTGGACCTTGTTTTCTTCTGCTTGTCTGTATGTCTAAAGATGCAGCTTTTGAGCTTGGGGTAGGAGACTGAACTTGGGCCAGAAAATACTACTTTATCTTAACACAGTTTTGTGCCCCCAGTACTGCGTAAGATAAGTGCCTTACCTTTTTTTTTTGTCTTTTTGAGGCAGGGTCTCGCTATGCAGTTCAGGCTGGCCTTAAGCTCACTTTGTAGCTCAGGCTGGTCTCGAACTCACAATAATCCTTCTGCCTCAGCCTTCCAAGTGCTGGGATTACAGGCCTGCGCCACCATGCCCAGTGTGCCTTACCTTTTTTAAAGTCATTTCCTAGAGGAATTGGTGAGAATTGTTATTAAGAAAATGTATGTACAGCTTACCCTCTGTTACCTGTGGATTTCACATCCATAGATTTAACAACCAACTGCAAATCAAAAATACTTTTAAAAAATTGTCTGTATTAAACATGTATACTTTTTAAAAAATTTCTAAACATAGAATGTAACACTATATATAACATTCACATTGTATGGAATGTCACAAGAAATTTACAGATGATTTAAAGTGTAAGAGGTTATGTGTAGGCACACATCTGTGCTGTTTTATGTAAGGAACTGGATCATAGATTTTGGATGAACTAAGGATGGGCAAATATCAAGGGATGACTATATGAATTTGGAAGACTAAGTGATTGTTGCATTGGGGGAACCTTCATGAAGTGGCTAACTTTCATGAACCTGTTAACCATGCAAACAAAAACACTATTTGGAGAAGAGGAGGTCTTGAGTAGCCAGACCTTTGCAACACTTTTTGCCCCTCCTAATGTTGAACAGACTGTATTGAGATCATGTTACATTTCTTTGTCATTGGATTCTGAGTTCTTTGAAGAAATGGACTGGATCATTATTTTATCTTCAGCACCTGAGGATTCCTGACATCCTTTGTAAGAAATGGTCCATATTGTTGGATTAATCTGTGTTCAAGGGAGAATTAAGTAATTTTACATGGCTGGGTACGAGGAATTGAGGATGCCTGGGGATAGAATCTTTACTAAAAGAGGATGGGGCTATTTGCACTGGGAATTTACGCAGTATCTTTTATGTCCTCAAATAGTAACCTTACATATGTGTAGGAGATTATAAACAGTTGCTTTTTCCCATTATTTTGTATATGCTTAAAGTTAAGCATATTGAAATTGAAGGATTGTTTCTTTTCACTGTTATTTTCCCCTGATTTATGCTTGAATCATCTAAAAGTTTCAAATACTCATAGGTGTTCAAAAGTTAAACATCAAGAAAGCATGGAGTAAAATTTACTTCAGCAGCCATTTGGTGTTTCTTAAAAGCTGTAGAGATGACCTAAGTTGTATATAAAAGTTTTAATTAGAAAAATAGAGTTTAAAAGATGTCTAAAACTGGGCATGCCTGTAATCCTAGCTCTTGCAAGGCTGAGAACAGGAGAATCACTATGAGTCCGATTTACATAGTGAGACCCTGTAGACCCTATACTAAATACATTAAAAAAAAAGATGTAGTACTGTTAGATATTGTTTTCAAGGAGCTTTCAAACAAATGGTGGAAAATAGATGTTTGAGTTGATTTGTTTTCTTTTATTACAGGATTTTATTGACCTGACATTGTCAAAGACCCAACGAAAGACTCCAACAGTTATTCATAAACACTACCAAATTCATCGTATTAGACATTTTTACATGAGAAAAGTCAAGTTTACTCAGCAGAATTACCATGACAGACTCTCGCAGATACTAACAGATTTCCCCAAATTGGATGTAAGTTGGGGGGGGCACAAATGTTTATGTAAATATGAGCCTTGAAAGATCAGTTTTTAGCCAGTTTGCTGTATTCATTTGACAGAAGAAACATTTTTTGTCAGTTTACTCTGGGAGTATCAACAGAATCTGAATTTTTTTGAATCCTTACTATTTTATTTGCCCCAACCAAACCCCACTTAAAGAGATTCAGAACTATCTTTGCAGCCTTCCTTTGTAAGTTCTAAGCTTGTTGGGCCCATCCTACCTAGATGAAAACTGCAGGCTATGAACTCTGAAGCCCGGGAGTCTTTTATGCCTCACCAGCTCCTCTAGACTTTGTCTCCTCTCTTTTTCTGAGGCATTTTTTCCTCTGAGCTCAATTGGGCCAGTGGCCCAAGAGCCACTACTGTTTGTAATCTTACTGCTTTATTAGTTGGTGATGGTCATTTCATTACTGACAGTTTCATTATACAAGATGCCATTTAGAGGTATGGCACCTTCGTTAATCAAAAAGGCTGAAAACCTTACTTTAAAACATACTGCACTTTGCTCATTTGTTATAGAAACACAAGAGCAAAAACTGCTTGACAGGGTGGCAAAATAGCTCAGCGGTCTAGAGCACCTCTCAGGGACCGCGGTTCGAGCCCCAGCACCACATGCTACGCTAGCCCCTCCCCGCAGGGCCGGCTGAGCTCAACCCCCACCCCCGCAAACAAAGAATCCGTGATGTGTAGCGAGACACTGTAATAAATAAAGGAATTTAAAAAAAAAAACAAACAAACAAAAAGCTGCTTAACAGAGATTATACCAACCCCCACATTCCTCACAACTTCAACCTCCCAACAGTGTCATTCTACACACTCATAAGCTGTTGGAAGGTTGAAGTTGTGAGAAATGAGGGGGTTGGCACAGTCCTAAAGTCAAAATTGGCCATTGCTCCAAATGGTCCTTGAAGGTAGGTAGATGAGGTAGAAAAGGTTGATTTTATGTAGCAATTCTTTATTTAGAAAGGTTAATAATGGCATTTCTTAACAATACAAAGATATTATAAAGTGAAAACTTAGCTAGAACCTTTGAAAGGTTTTGACTTGCCTTTTAGGAGATGCCTGTCCTGTGGGTATGAGAGGGTAAAAGACCATCAGGAAGTCAGTCAGTGATGGAGAAAAATCATGGTGATTTAGAAAGCTCTAATGGTGAGGATAGTAGGAGCTTATAAGGACCCAGGGAGATAGCTCAGTAGAATCAGTGCTTGCCTGGTAAGCACAGGGTCCTGAGTTCAATCTCTGGTACTGCAAAGAAAAGAAAGAAGAGCTTACAGACAAGATAGCAGAGCTGCTGTTCACCATGCTGGGGGAGGCTGAGAGGAGTGGGTGCGGTATGGAGGCCAAGAGTCCAGTATGTACACACTACCGTGAGATGTGTATAAGGCTCTGAGTAGGAATGCAAGAGCTCATGAGAGTCTGGCCGAAGCAGTTTGGATGCTAGCTAAAACCATATGATTTCACAGTGAGCATAGGAAGAGTGCCACTGGGGACCTGACTGCAGAGTTGGGCTGTGGCAGTGAGTCAGCGCAGAGCCTGGAGAAATGGCTGTTGCAGTGGAAGCTGAAAATGCTTCAAGTAGGATGAGTAGCTAGCTACCCGGAGCATTAAGAGGGATAGAAGAAATCAGGATTGTGAGAGAGCAAAGAAATGGGATAGGAGGTGGAAGGATTGTAGTATTAAATGAATCTTACATTTTAAAAAAGGAAGACCTGAAAAGTGATGTTTGATGAAAATGGTCCTGTGAGGGAAAGAATTTCTGGAATGGTATTCCTGAATAGTGTGGGGGGTGGGAGGATCTACTACATATGGGGAGGGCTGGCCTTCGCTAGGTCCCCAGATAGCTCTGTCTTACTAATGGGATGGGAATTCGGGCAAATGGAAGGCACCTTTGTGTCTCCTGCCTATTATTGTTTCTTTAGAGGGCTAAGTATGTCCAGGAGAGGGAACTGGGGAGAAGAAGCTGCAGGTATAAGAAGAGAAGAAAAAGAACTAATTTCTCTGCGTGTTATTTACATGCAAAGATAAGTAACTGTTGGACCAGAATAACTGCTGTGCCTTTTTTATTTATTATAGGATATCCATCCATTTTATGCTGATTTGATGAATATTCTCTATGATAAGGATCATTACAAGTTGGCTCTAGGACAAATAAATATTGCCAAAAATTTAGTGGACAAGTAAGGTTATTTTATTACTACAGTATTTTTTAATTTAGTGTCAGTGGTGGGGAACAATACTTACATATTTCTTATTTTTTTCAGTGTTGCTAAAGATTATGTGCGGCTAATGAAATATGGTGATTCTCTCTACCGCTGCAAGCAGCTGAAGCGGGCTGCCCTCGGGCGGATGTGCACTATTATCAAGAGACAGAAGCAGAGTTTGGAATATTTGGAACAAGGTATTTGTGTACATTAGCAGAAATCTTGGTGTGGTTTGTTTTGATACAGGATCTTACTATGTAGTTCAGGGTGTCCTTCAACTCACTATGTAGCCCAGGCTGGTCTTGAATTTGTGGTCCTTCTCCTGCCTCAGCCTCCCACGTCCTGGGATTATAGGCTTGTCCCACCAGGCCCAGTGCAGAAAGGGCTTTTACTGTGTTCTGTTAAGATAATTGATGCTTGTTGAAGAATTATTCTTACGATGTTTGTTTCTATTTTAGAAACTAGGATCAAATTTTTTCTAGCCTGCCCTGGAATAACTTCTAAGCATGTTATTACTGGGGAGAAGGGAGCCAGTGATAATGCTTACATACTATAATGGCACTGTTCAGAATATGTGTTTTTAATATTAGATAAGTAAGACATAGACATGTCTTTAGAAAATGCTGAAAAATGTAAAAAATAAAATGACTCTTGGTGTTACCTATTGTCATTTTTATTCTTTGGAAATGCCTTTAATAGGAACGTTTCTGTTTGGTGTAGTTGGACTTTATAGAACAAATTACTTGCCCGTATACATACATTTTTATAGTACAAACCATTTGACTTACTTGGTTTATTCTCCTTTTCCCTGCATCTTGTAAATAATTTTTCAAGTAAGATTTATGTACATAGGTGCTATAAAAATGCTTCCCTACAGACTGTTGGGTCTGCAGTACAGCCCTGTACATTGATGCCATTTGGGGTTGTGTTGGTGTTACAGACGAGCCACTTAACGCAAATAGCCCCTGCTGCGGCAGGAGGATTGAGGCAGGCATGTTATCCAAATAATGAGAATCATTTATTTCAAGAAAATCTTGAATTTTGAGTTTGATAATTTTTTAATTAATTTAAACTTTTTATAGTGCGTCAGCATTTATCCCGCTTGCCAACCATTGATCCAAATACGAGGACTCTGCTCTTGTGTGGGTACCCAAATGTTGGGAAATCCAGCTTCATCAACAAGGTAGGTCTTTTTTTAACTGTAAAGCAGATGATCTATCTAAGGTCAGAGTACTACTGTTTTCTCACACTGTGGGACTTAGGATGCATTTGGTAATATTTTCTACTGATTAGTCCTTGAGTGCACATTACCGCAGCCCTCGGGAGGACTTGACAGCGGGGCACACCCACGTTTCTGTCAGGAACCTAGATTATATTACTGTTATAGAATGTATTACTTTTAATTTCTGGTACACCCTATAATTTCTAAATAATTTGACATATTTAAGTACATTATTGTTGATAAATGGAGAGCTTTATCTGGGAATATTGTTCAGCTTATTTTGAAAGTGGTGAAGGTAGAGAGCTTTCTCTGCCAGGTGACTTCCTGTGACACTGTCTGAGTTAGAGTCTCCCAGTTTGCAGTTACTTCTTGGGTGGTCTGCCACCTTATTATAGCTGGGTCAGCTTTCACTGAATTTGGGTCCATTGCGATGAATGGCTGTCTTTCTTGAGTGAATTTATTAACAAGTGTTAACACTTAAGTAACTTAGTAATTTTACTACAGGAGAGTAGGACCATGAAGGATCTGAAAAAGAGTAAACCTAGCAAAAAATTATTAATTCTTCTAGGGCTTATAATTTATTGCCAGGAACACTTAAGGTTTGAAGCAGGTTTTACTTTGTCCAAAAAGGATTCTGACATGGTGACAAGCTCCAGTGTTCTAGCTGAAGTTTCAAGTTCTTGTCAGCATATCTGAAACCTGCTTTGACTGGCCCGTACCCTGGGAGATAAGGTAGTGACCTCTGTCTTATGTGTCTTTTTAAATTATAGTTTAAGCTAATTAAACAAATGAAAAATACAGTTCTTCAGTCACATGAACCACATAGTGAGTATTCATTAGTAGCATGTCACTGGTGAGCCCTGTCAGGGGTGTACGTGGTGCGAGTGAGAGTGGTGGCCATCCTTTAAATGCTGCCCTTTGATCTTCCTGATACTTATAGCATGAGCCTGTTGGCATGAGGGAAATTGGTAGTGCCTGTCCTGCACAGTTTAATCATGTGAAGTCTCTTGAGTATTTTTCCTGATAACAAAAAATTAGTCCTAGCCACACTTAGGTGCCAGACCTGTATTGTTAGAGTGGAACTACGGTGTAGAACTGTGATGGTGGAAGTGTTGTTTCGTTTTAAGGTGACGAGAGCAGATGTGGATGTTCAGCCATATGCATTTACCACCAAGTCTTTGTTTGTTGGGCACATGGATTACAAGTATCTGCGTTGGCAGGTGAGTCTTTTTTTTTTTTTTTTTTCCGTGAAACTGGGGGTTGAACTCAGGCCTTTGCGCTTGCCAGGGATGTCCTTATTCCACTGAGCCATCTTGGGTTAGTGGAATTCGATAATTTCTAAAAAACTATAGTGATGTTTTTATAGTGCAGAGCTGGCACATTAGCCTCTAGGAGGATCCTGGGGAGGTGGGGAGAAGAGATTCTCTGGCATCACTAAGAACTTAAAATTTCTGTGTCACCTTAAAATCTGCTGAGCTTTGGGGATGCACTTGTAGTGTTCATATTTATGTAGTTCAAAGAGCGTAGCCAGCCGCCAGTGTAGATTTCTGCATTTGTGATTCCATTTCTGCAATGATGCGGCTGATGAAGTGAAATCTCTTTGTATCATTTCTCTATGCCTAAAAATGGTATATACTATTTGAAAGCATGAAATAAGTCTTTCCATACGTGAATTCTATTTAACTTTATAAATGATGAAAGTAATTTTTTTAAGATGGGAGAATTTGTTAATTTAGCTTTTTTTTAAATTGAGAAATATCAGTACGATAGTTTCAAAGCTGATTAATAGGACAGTTTCAATAATTAATACATTATGCAAAAGTGGTTATCCATAATACAAGAAGTAGACAGGATATCCTGTCCGTTAATTTAGCTTTTATATTTTATGATGTCACTAATGGAACAGAAGTCATTTTGTCTTGATCACTGGCTGGTTCTTTAATGAACTCTGCAGGGTCCCTGCTCCCATTCTTGTTTTTTTGTTTGTTTTTTTAATGTAGTAAGAACATACACCTTTGTTTTACTGCTTTGTTATTTTCACATAGTTTCAGAGATGTACATTTTATTTACTGGTTTTGTTAGGTCTGGTCTGACTGAGAATAACTGCTAGACAAGAAGGTTGTGATAAGTGTATTTTGAAGTAATGTAGACTGGTTGTTAGGTTGTAGATACTCCAGGGATTTTGGATCATCCTTTAGAGGATCGGAACACCATTGAAATGCAAGCTATCACAGCCCTGGCTCACCTTCGTGCTGCTGTTTTGTACGTGATGGATTTGTCTGAGCAGTGTGGACATGGATTGAAAGAACAATTAGAGCTCTTCCAGAATATCAGGCCCCTCTTTATCAACAAAGTAAGTATGCTAACTAGTGGTTCAGTTCTCATGGTATTCCTCTTCCTCTTTGGGGAGAATTAATTCCAAGACTTCTGGTGGGTGCCTGAAACCACAGCTACTGCTTGAACACAGGCACTGTGATGCCATAACTATTGATCTGATAATGAAGGTAATAGCTTGAGTGAGTGGATGATAGCATACATAGTTACAACACATGTCTTAGATGGGATGAAGCAGACACTGAGATTTCATTATACTAAGAATAGTACATTATGAATTATATCTGAAATTTTCTGTTTAATATTTTTAGACTAGATGACCTTTGATAAATGAAATTATGCAAAGTAATAAGGGGAGGGCTACCATATTCCACAGTTGAAAGTAATAATTACTTTTTTTCTTGCTAGCCTCTTATAGTTGTAGCAAACAAGTGTGACGTGAAGAGAATAGCTGAACTTCCTGAAGATGATCAGGTAAATCACCTAAATGCTATAATTATTTGTTTACTGATTATTTGGCACCAGGGAGATACCTCAACGGCTTAAGTGCCTGCCTGGCAAGCACAAGGTCCTGAGTTCAATTCCTGATACCAAAAAATAAAATAAGTAATTAATAATTAAAAAATTAGCATTTGAAGCCTCTGTTTGCAGAACAGTACAGTTTGTTCCACAAAGAACTGACAATAATGTGTGTCTCATTCTTCCTTTGTATTCCTAGAAAATATTTATAGACTTGCAGGCTGAAGGATTTCCTGTTGTAGAAACCAGCACCCTGACTGAGGAAGGTGTTATTCAAGTTAAAACAGAGGTTAGTGCTTCCCTAAATCAGGTGAAGTCAGTCATGGGGAGAAAAGAACAGTTTTCTTTCTAAGAATTTCAAGGCACTCACTGTAGCCAGACAGGAGTTGTGCATTGTGAGAGGGATGCAACACACTCAGAAGACTTGTGCCCTGCCCCACTCTGGTGAATGGTGCCATGTGAAGTGGCACTTGTGTCCCTTGGTAGCTGCCGGGGAATTGGCTCTGCCTGCACCTTTTCTCTTCCTCTTGTGGTTACCAAAATCTGTAAATGTTCATGTTTCTTATATAAACTGGTATAGTATTTTCAGGTAACCTACATACATCCTTTTACATTATTTAAATAATTTATATGTGTTATGAGCAACTGCTTTGAAGATAGTGCACAGTGTACTAAATATTATTACTCTCCTACAATCTTGTTTTGAAATTTTATTTCATTGCTCTTACTATTTTTCTTCCCATTAAAAATAATTTCTAGATCACTTATACATAATTATAAGCGATATGCAAATAGTTGCAGTACTGTAATTGAAGAGTAATGACAAAAAGAGTGTATATGTTTAGTATAGGCACAGTTTTTTTCTTCAAATATTTTTGACCTGCAGATGGTTGAGTTCATGCATGCAGAACCTTTAGATCTGAAAGGGTGCATGTACTTTACAATACTTACATAAAGAGGCAGCTGCCTTTTGACACAATATGTCCTTAGCAACTATGGTACAAATAGTACATTAAGTCCCTCTTCTTAGAGGATGGGGTCTGCCTCAATAAAAGCAGGAGTGCATGAGGACTTGCAATCCACAGCATCAGAGAATGGGGTTGTTGGAATGTGTGGGTGGGCCTGTTATATGGCTTTCACTGTGCACTTTGTTTTTATACTTTATCAGGCTTGTGATAGGCTTTTGGCTCATCGGGTTGAAACCAAAATGAAAGGAAATAAAGTGAATGAAGTGCTGAACAGATTGCATTTAGCTATCCCAAACAAGAGAGATGACAAGGTAAGGGGTGTCTTTTCAAGGCATGGTAGAGACCCTGTTGTTGTGCCTTCGATGCTGGCCCATGTATACGAGAGGGTTTCATAAGTAAACTTCAGTTTCTCACTTGTAATAAGGGTACTCATGTATGCATGTGACAAGCAGTGAGAAAAGAAACCAAAGTAGTATGTAAAACATGATTTTTCTTTAAAACAGATAGTTTTAAAACAAGTAGTATATAAAACAGATTTTTCTTTAAAAATTCAGCAGATAGAAGTGCTTTTTAAATTTATCATTTTCTTATTTTATACATGTTTCTTGGTGTGTTCTTGCAAATAAATACATTTCAAAATGTAGCACTAAAAGTAGTATTGTCCTTCAGAAACCCCTTAATTTTTGTACTCCACTGACAGTGCATATTTCCCTGTATGGACAAATTTGGCTGTAGACTTATATTATTCTGATGTATTTTCTATGTAAAGGTGAGTACACTTGAACATTTATATGCTGGCTTTTCATCAAGTTATTTTCTTACTGATTTGTATTCTTTTAAAAATCAAGAGATGATTTACCAATTAAAAACCGTATTTGTTAATTTTTGAGATTACCTTAACTCAGGTACCTAACACCTGTGCAGCACCCATCCAGTATCCTGATTCCATGGCCCTTGGCTTTGATGTTACTCAGCTTATAAAATATACCTCTCATCCGACTCTGATACTTAGTGTGTTTGCAAAGAGAGGACAAGAAGTTTTTGAGATACTGTACCTCCAAACAATTCTTGAGCTTTAGACCTGGTTCAGATTTCAGTTGAATTTATGACCTGCAGCTTCTCCACAAGGTCAGGTGTCTCCTGAATCTGGACCTTGGACAGCTGCAGCACTTCTAGTTACTATAGGCTTTAAGATTAGTGTGGTTGTGTTCCAAGTTGGTTTCCATAGAGGTCTTGAGGCTAGAGAGCTCCCAAAAGGTAGACAGCAACTCTCTCGGTGATGTTCTTTAGGCTTAGTGTACCTAGTTTTTTTAGATTGCATGACTTATCAGATAGACAGCTAGCAAAGAAAAATTTTAGAAATCTGAATCTGATGGAGATGAAAACTCTTTGGATGAAGTTTAGACTGTATGGGAGCCTAAAATGTATACCTAGCCATTGTTAATAAATGTAGAATCTCCATGTGTGCTTATTTATTTATTTTTTATTTTGGTGTTGGAGATCAAGTTCAGGACCTGTGTATTCCAGGCGGGTGCCTATGTTGCTGAGCTCTCTTCCTGGCCCATGCCACTTTTAGCTATTGCATTTTACCAACAGTCTTTAGAAAGTGCAGATGCCATCAACATGCAGGAGAATTTATGTGTACAGTGGGCTCCTTCTATGAGATTTGGAGGGTCCTCTCCTTCCTATTCCTCCCCACATCTAAATTAGGTTACAGGACCTCACATTCATAGATCTTCCTTTTCTAGTAGCTAGGAACAATCCTTATATCACCCATGGAAGTGTGTAGGTGTAATTATAAGAGCTACAAAGCTTTAAGGGACTCTTAACATGTATTGTCAGGCCTCTGAATTGTATGACAATAGAATCTGATTAGAAGAGAAAACCAGCCTTCATAATCTCTGATTGCTAGCAGAGGTTTCTGGTGCACAGAAGCCATACTCTTTTTTTTTTTTTTTTTTTTTTTTTTCATTTATGTGTTTGGTACAGGGTCTTGCTGCACAGTACAGACTCATAGTGATCCTCCTGTTTTCAGCCTCCCCGGTGTTGAGATTACAGGCATGTGCCAACACGCCTGGGTGGCCTCAGCTCGCCCAGGGGATGGGGCTGGTGTAGCATGTGGGACAAAGATTGAGCCCTGGTCCCTGTGCTTGCCAAAGCAGGCACTTGGTTTGCTGGGCTGTCTCGCTGGCCCTCATTTTTCTGCTCCTGAGAGGCTCTGCAGGATGAATGTCCCTGTCGGTCGAAGTAGAAAAATCTCAATCTTGTAAGACAGCCCAAGGGCTTAGGGTTAGGCATTGGCTCCTGCAGCTCTGAAGGGAATTGTTTAGCCTACGCCAAAAGACAGTACCATGTGAGTGCTGAGGGTACTGTTTCCTATCCCAGCACCCAGCTCGGGTCACATTCACAGAGAGAAGGCTCTGTAAGGGGAGGCCCAGGGCCTGCACTCCTGGGATATACTCCCAGGGTGGATTATGGTTTCTTTATTAGGAAGTCTGATACTAATGCTCTATAAATATTTCCTTTATTACTGCTGGATTTGTCATTCGTAGAGGAGCCTATTTTCCATTCCAGAAATATTTTAAAAATGCTTTTTTTTAGTACTTAGGTTTTGTTCTGTTTTGTTTTGTTTTTAGCCCCCTTTTAGATAGAAATCTGGACTGTGTATCTTTTATTGAATTTTCATATACACTTCGGTTTATGTCTGAGTTTCTCAAATTAATCAATTTATTATTGTTTCGCTTTTCTTACCTAGTTTGTCTTGATAATTTTGATTTTTTTTTTTTTTCTAAATTGGTTTGTGGGACCTTCCTGGCCTCCTTTCCCAAACTCACATCCCCAGAGTAAGTGTTGGATTTTAATTGGCCTGGAAGTGGTTTTATATTTCTCTTTCAGACAAAAAAATTGCTTCTAGTTTTCCCAATTCTTTTTAGTTTTCCTTCACATTTGACAAGGCATCTCACATAAATATTTTCAATGCTCTCTTCTTAGGAGAGGCCTCCTTTCATCCCAGAAGGAGTAGTGGCACGCAAGAAAAGAATGGAAATTGTCGAGCCCAAGAAGAAGAGGGTATGTTGCTGTCACTCCTGGTCTGGTTTTCCTGTGGAGAGGGAAGCAGAAAGCAGTGTGGGCATTGTGTGAAAGATAGCATCCCAGGTGCTGGGCCTGTTGGCTCTCAGGATCTGGCAGTGAATCCCAATAGAGGTCCCTAGTCTCATGATGGTCTTCAGTTGATAATAGGTTGTAGTGTGTGAGATATATAATATATAGTTTCAAATGGTCAAAAATAAAAATAGCTAACTAAAAATAGAGGTACTAAAAGGGTTGAAAATTATATTATTGCAACAAGCAGGGGGCAAAACATTTTTGGCCTTAAAGGGTAAAATTTTTTTTTTTTTTGATATTCTAGAGAAAGGTCTGCAGGGTGTTAGTGTCTCATTACTAGATCGGACTCACAGTGATCCGCCTATTTATAGCCTCCCAAGAGCTGGGATTATAAGCACATGCCACCATACCCAGTCTCAGTTGCTGTCTCAGCATGCCCTGGGAGCAGGGCTGGCATGGCAGGCCTGGGGATTAAACCCCTGGCCCCTGTGTCTGCTTGCAAGAGCTTTAATCTGCTGAGCTATTTGTCTGGCCCTAATAAATATTGTTTTATACAAACACATATATTAATTTTTTTTTCCATTGCAGGAACGAGATCTTGAGCTGGAAATGGGAGATGATTATATTTTGGATCTTCAAAGTAAGAGTTATATATAGTGTAATACTTGTTTTAAATGACATTTGCATGTGAAGTGCTTCAGAAAAACAGGAAAAGGGTACTCATGAGTAAAGCTCTTCTAGCATACATCTGTCTTTAAGTTTTTGAGGCAGAGCCTTCCTATGTAGTTCAGTGTGGCCATGAACTTACTGTGTAGCCTAGGCTGTCCTCACATGGCAATTACCCTGCCTTGGCCTTCTAAATGCTGGGATTATAGGCACACACCACCATGCCCAGCTCAATATTATAATTTCCTGAAGATTAAAAGTTATATATTGTTAGGTCCAAAGTTTTCTCCTTCCAGGTCATATTCTGTTGTTTTTAGATGAAAAGATTATTTTTTCACAGCATGAAAATATTGGTCAGTACTAATTTTGTTAGTCAAAAGTTACACAGTGTTGAGCATAAATGCTTTAGTGTTTGTGCTGAAGTGGAAACAATTTCAACTTAGTTTGGCTACATTGTATTTGAATCAATTAGGAACTACTGCGAAGTAACTTTTTTCTTTTTTTGTACTTTAGAATATTGGGATTTAATGAATTCATCTGAAAAGTATGATAAAATACCAGAGATTTGGGAAGGCCATAACGTAGCTGATTATATTGATCCTGCTATCATGAAGGTCTGTGTCATTTTTGTAAATGTTTTTATTTTCCCTTTTTGCTATGGTTACTTGAGGTTACTTGCCCAGCTTTGTAGTAATCTTTTTCTTCCTTTCCCTATACCCCAGCCCTGATGCAAGCTCCCCTGCCCCATTCTATACTCACTGAGAGTTACCACCACCCCCTGCCGATGCTCTGCTGTCCGCTCTGCTGGGTCCCAGAGACAGCCCTTCACACCAGCTATTAGGGGCTGTGCTTCAGTGGGGCTAGTGGTGGTGCTGCCCTGCAGACCCTGGTGCGTGCTGGCTGGCTGGGTTCCACCACAGGTGTTTCTGCTTCATTACTTCTGTCAGACCTTCTACCTAGGCTTCCCTCTTCCACATTGTCAAGGAAACTAAGCTGTGGGTTTGGGCTCTGTGCTCTGGGTTTTGACTACATCCCACTAAACTTTCAGTCTGAGGGGAGGCTGAGCTCTTGGTGAAGCCCTGCTGCTTTCCAGGTTCATCTTTAGAGCTTCACTCCATCTCTGACATCTTTCTCCTGCCTCAGTCTCCCTTCCTTGCTTACTCTTACATAAATGTCTACAAGTTTCTCTTAACTTTTTAAAAAATATTTTCCTTTAGTTGATAATCTGTTTTACTCTCCTCAAACCTTTTGAAAAAATATGCGGTATTTGTGTCTATGTTTCCTTATTTTTCCACTATTTAATTCCTAAACATCCTGCTTCTTTAATATTGTCTGCCTGCTCACTCTGTGTCCCTTTGTTCACCTATCTTTGTTCTCTACCTTCTCATTTTCATCTAGCATGCCTTTGCCATAGTTGGTCTCCTTGGGTTTTCCATTTTCTCCTTTGTATCTAAACCTTAGAGTTAAGAAATCTTATGACTTTTCCTAAAACTTTAGCTGTGCTCTTGCATCCTTGTTGGCTTGTGCCACACCCCTTTTGTCTTGCATCAAGACCAGGTGGTCTGCAGCAGGCCTGGACCAACCTCTCCCAGCCTCACTCGCTCTACACTTTTCGCTGAGGTCATGTCATGGACAACCATCCCATTGAGCTCCTGTTTAAATTGATGTGGGAGGGCATAACAAATGTGCATGTGAGGTTTTGTTTTGTTTTTTTCCCCCCTAATTATTCATGTGTTTGGTACAGAGTTGCTATGCAGCTTAGACGTGTAGTGATCCTCCTGTCTCAGCCTCCCCAGCCCTGAGATTATAGACGTGTGCATGCCATCATGCGTGGTTCAGTAGCCAGCACTGTGCGTCCCAGGGTTCCAGGGCTGGCATGGCATGCAGTACCAGAGATCAAACCTGGGTCCTTGTGTTTAGACTGCCAAGCCATCTCCCCAGTGTATGTGTTTAACTGAATTTTGTCTTACTGACTTTGTAGCCAGAGAGGTTCTATTTAGTGTGGTGTCATAATGCATCAGTGAGTGTCGAGCAAGTTCATTTTATGCTTCTTCTGGGAGCATTCGCAAATGAGGGAAATGTTCCTTGTAGGTTTTTAGTTTTGAACTTTTTTTGTTTTAAAGAAAATGAAATGGCACAGAACAGTCCTGACATGTTGTCGGTGTGTCTGTCGTCTCTGTTTTTCCTCCCAGAATCTTTTATGTTTAAAAAGGTCTGCACATAGAAGGAACCCAACTGTGACCAGATCACAGGTCCTATAAACATGTTGGCACACCTGCTTACTTAAGAGTTTCCCTTTGTTCATTTTGCTTTATTATGACTTTTTAAAGAAATTGGAAGAGTTAGAAAAAGAAGAAGAGTTGAGAACAGCTGCTGGAGAGTATGACAGTGAATCTGAAAGTGAAGATGAAGAAATGGTGGAAATCCGACAGCTAGCAAAACAGATTAGAGAAAAAAAGAAACTGAAAATTCTGCAATCGAAGGAAAAGAATACCCAAGGACCAAGGATGCCTCGAACTGCTAAGAAGGCAAGTTTTATGTTGTGCCAGACAGGCATGGTGGATTTTTATTATTGGATTCTTGTGTAGATCATCTAAACGCTACATTTCAACCTATTTGCAGTCCTAAGATTGCAGATACCTTGAAAATTCATTGGTATGTAAACTTGCAAGATGTCTTGCTTTGATCTGTTATCTTCTGAATATTGTGCTTTTCCTTGATGACTGATCTGGAACTTACAATGATTCTCCTGCCTCGGCCTCCCAACTGCATGCTCAACATCAATTACTTTTTCTTATACTTTAACTTGTATGTTAATGAGAACGCTTTATTTTCTGCAGTTTATAGAAACCTAACCCAGTCTAACTTGAACCCAGAGGCAATTTATTGGCCCTTGTGACTGGTTAGGATGGGGAGAATCACATCTTAGCTTGAATGAATCAGACAGTGTCAAGATTCTTTCGGCTGCTAAGCTCCATCCCTGTTGGGTTGTCATTCTCTGCCTGGTCGTATCTGGGGGGCATGTCAGACCCAGGTCATATGCCCAACCCTATAGCCATGGCAGGGTCTTGTGAGTGTTACCCTGGGCCACAGAAAGGGAGAGACAGTACCACAAAGACAGTATGGAGGACAGTTATAATAGAAAAGGAAGAAAAATTGATATTATAGCTACCTTTCCATGGACATTCATATGTTAGAAAATATTTTCATACTGACAGACTTGGGCATTTTTGTATTTCTCTTTGTAGAACCCAGCATTCTCTGGGAGATGTCATTATACTGATTCTGCCTTTGGGTGTGTCACTAACTTCAACTTTACTGTCTCTATACCTTGGAAACTGTTACTGTCTTATCCCCTGGATTGTTTTGAAAACTGAAACGATAGAAGTATATGGTACTACACATAGGAATTGCACCGTATTACTTTTTGTGAGGTTTAATTGAATTCTCCAATACCATGAAAGTGATCCCAAGTAAAAATAGGTGTGATGGGGTCATTGTAAAAGGTCTAATTGGAAAATAAGGAGGAAAAACCACACTTTTTCATATTATATAGTCATGACGAATGTTTTAAGGGACACAGTAATGATTCAGATGAAGCAGTAAATAGGATAAGATCCAGAAGGGTATTGATGACTGCAGAAGCTTGTGTCCCTGTGCAGTGGTGTGCACTACCCTCTCTGTTCTTAGCTGAGTTTTTGTTCACTTTTCTGCAAACCTTCATATATTTAGTCTTCCCAGAAGTTTTTTCTGACCTGTCCTGTTAGCTTTTTATGGGCATTTCATTGTATGAGCATGATAGAAACATGGACAGTTTAGAAATATGATAGGGCAAAAGGATCTGACCTAAAGCTAAAATGAAACAGGAAGGCAAAGGAACATCAGGATACAGTTTTAGTTTTTATGACCTGTCATGGGGAAAAGATTACTTTTCTTTAGGGAGAAAAATGAACCAGTGAGAGGGCAGTAGGTCAGAGAGAGTTTGTGTTTTTTCATCCCAGAAGCACCCAGTTTGTAACAAGTCTGTCCATAACCTCTGTCACTCAGAAGTATACTCAGAAGTTATTTAGGAACCGAGCAGTAAAGGCCACATACGTTAACATTATTCTAATTAGGTTGTTTTTGTCACCTGAGGTGGAGTTTGTGAATGGGAACAAAATTTTGCCAAATTGTTTTGTTTGCTAATAGAAGTGTTTGTGAATCATGGCATTACCATGTCACAGATTTGCTTTTCCTTGATTTAAAAGAAAGTCATTTCATCAAATTAATTTGGCTTAAAACACTTATTTTCAGGTTCAGCGGACAGTTTTGGAGAGTGAGATGCGAAGTCTTGGTATTGATATGGATAATAAAGACAATGTAAGTTCACAAGGATATCTGATAATATAACCTCCTGCATATTTGGGCTATATTACACACACACACACGGTCTTGCTTGTTGTTTTAGGGCCAATGAAATCAACATGAGATTAAGTCAAGCATATGAGAAAATAGAGTAATAAAGATTTAGCAAACGTGAGATGAATGTAAAGTCTGCTGCAATATAAAACATTGCATACTGTTCTGTAGTGACCATTTATACTAAAATAAGTGCTACAAAAAGTTACAAATATATGTCAATAACAGTTTTGTTATTGTTATGAAGTATGTGGTACTGTACATAACAATATGTGCTATACTTGTGTAGAGCTAGCAGCCCAATAGGTTGTTTATCCTGCATTGTGGGATGGGACTATGACAGCTTTGTCAGTAAGCAGTGGGAATTTTTCAGCTCTGCTTAATGCTATGGTACCGTCATATATATGCCTTATAGTTGACTGAATGTTGCTATGTGGCACATAACTCGATGTGGTTTGATACAGCTTTTTAAATAAACCAAGGCCTTGGAAACCTGAGGATAAAAAATTGGTTTTAAATTGGAGGAAAAATAATTTAGAGCATTTCACATTTCTGTTGCTTTATCGACAATCTGGTTTGAAGTGCTGGGTTGTCAGCCAGGCTACTCCTGTTCCTGCGGGGAATATTGTGGGCATACGCAGCTCAGCAGCCATGCTGTGGGTGCAGAAAGGTGGTGGTGGTGTCAGAGCTCAGCTCTTGCTCACCATTGGAAAAGAATTAGGAAGACCTTGTGCGCTCCATTTTCCTTAGTTGAGGGTGGGCAAGGATTCTCTGTGTAATAGGTTTCCATTCTAATTGATGTCAATTAAGTAAGCTGATCTCAATGTTTGCTTGTGCCTCCTGTCCACATTTTAGTGTGTGTGTATTTTACTTTCATGTTAATGAAAATTTGGAAAATACAACCAGAAAGAAAAAAAAGCCTAGAAAGAAAAAAACTTACTGTCATATCACAAAACATAAAGTAGGTTGAAAGGTAGAACGTATCTTTTGTTTCCTTTGCAATGCACAGAGTTTTAAAATATATTTATATCTCCTTCTGTTTTATGTTTTACCTATAGTCCATTGTGGTACAAGTCTATTTTTCTCACTGTATATTTTTTGGTGGTACCGTGGTCCCTTAGCGTGAAAGTTTAGTTTCAGATAGCCCCATAATAAGTGAAAGTCAGGGCAGTGGCAGTGTTATCTTTATTTTAGTATTTGAATATAATAAGGCTTTATAAACCCTTTCCACACTCTTATAAACCATTCCTACACCTAAAAACATTCTAATGTTCTTAACCATTTTCTAAACTCAGAAACCTATGATATGTATACTGTATGTATATTGTATAATACTGTAAAATCCCACAATATAGCAAAAAATCTGTGATAAATAATTTAGATTAATATTTTTGAAAACTCACGAAACAGTGAATGTGTGAAAGCACCATGAAATATTGAGGGACTACTGTACAGGATAGAATCCAGGCCTTTCACAGTGAGCTACAGGTTCTTGCTAAGATGCCAAGGAATCCAACTTGCAGTCCTGCTGTCTCGGCCTCCCAGAATACTAGGATTTCAGTCATGCATTATGCCTGTCCTTACAGTTTAATAGAATTCAGTTTATTTTATTTTAGACCTATTAGGTTATTTGCATTTCAGAGGATTTATTTGCTGTTGCCTCAGAATCTAGTGTGATATGCAAAAAATACATAACAAAATAAAATAATTAGTATCTGAGGAAAATATATAGAGTAGCAAATTAAGTAAATTGAAGTAAATTAAGTATTGTCTTTCTGGTGGTCCAAAGATGGGAAGGTATTTTATGTGTATGTAAGAATTTCTGGCTTTTTTCCTATGGTGAATTATGCTGGAGTCTGTACATCTTTATATATATAAAGTTTTTGCATGCTTTTGACTTTATTCAAAACAGATTCCCAGAATTAGAATTAACTAAATTTAGAGGACAACATTATGCCGAAGTTGCCAAGGAAGGCTGGGATAATTTAAATTTAACCAGAAGTGTGTAAGAGTACAGTGGTACCTTGATTCACAAATAACTTTCTGGGCTGAGTGTGGTGGCACACTCCTGTAATCCCAGTACTTGGGAGGCTGAAGCAGGGGGATTACTTTGAGTTTGAAGCCAGTCTGAAGTACGTAATAAAATCCTGTCTCAAAAACACAGCAAAAAGAAAACCAAAGCTTGGAAAGATTTCTTGAAATAGTTTTATTATCCTTTTTTGCAAACAGAAAAAAACAAATGTGAGCAAGGTGGAGGGGCCCATTTGAAGCCCTAAGGCCAAGCCAAGGCAGCATAGTGATTTGCCAGGGTTCTGGCTGTGGCACCTACTCAGTAGGTGGGCAGGCTACGTCTTTGCTTGAAGTTGGCTTTCTGCTGCTTGACTTCTTGTGTTCAGATATATAATCCACAAATGGAGGAGCAAAGGGGAGAGAATTCTTTATTTCTGAAATAGGAATCATTGGCCCAAATCTAATAATCAGCATTGTAACATACAGCATATGTTAAGAATATTTATCAGTAATTAAGTGAAATTAATTATGTGTATCTTAAAGATTTCTTTTGCTCTTGTAATAATAGTTCTTGAAATTCCTAACTGTCTTGTCCTCTTGCTGGAGTAGTTTTCATTGTCTCTTAACCTAGCAGGACAGGATCTTGAGCTCTGAAGACTGTTTTCTGTGCATTTCAGTCCCACTATGCAGTCCAGGCAAGAAGGTCTCGGAGTGTTACTAGGAAAAGAAAGCGGGAAGACTCTGTTCCACCGATTTCTGTAGCCCGGAGTCGCAGTTGCTCTCGAACTCCACGTGATGTTTCTGGTCTTCGGGATGTGAAGGTTAGTTTCTGCAGTGTATAACATAAGAAAATGAGAGTGTTTACACCAGTGTTCAGAGCAAGCACCAACTGTTGCTGTTTGGGGCTGCAGGACCTATTGGCAGAGGTTTATTTCTATACTCCATCCTTGAATTTCTTGGTATCCTTTAGAGGAGAACGTCGGCTAGAGACCAGTTGAATGCCCCAGGCAGTTACCTATGTGAACCATTCTCCTTTTTCTGGAGAGCGGACACATGTATGTTCTCATAAAGCTCCAGCAGTCTGAGGATAGTTCAGCTGTTTAGGGGAGTGCAAACTAGGAAATGGCTCCCCAATACTCAAAGGCTTCAGGTCTGGAGAACCCATGGAGGAAGCAGATCTGAGGGAATCACTCCAGTTGGTCATCACATGATCTTGCTTGTGTTCACTTCCCCTCCTTGAGAGCTTGATCACTATCTGATGTTTTGTTGTGTGTTTTGATATGTGCTGGATGTCCCCAGTCTCTGGCTAAAGATCTTTTTATTTCTTTTGTTTTTTTTGCTTTTAGATAAGTGTCTCACGATATAGTTTAGGCTGGCCTCAAACTCACAGTAATTCTCCTGCCTCTGCCTCCCAAGTGCTGGAGTAATAAGCATATGCCACCACACCTGGCTGAATTTTTAAAAAACATAAAAAACTTTTTTCAGCATTTTGGATATTAAGTGTAGGAGAAAGTCCCTATATAAAACTGTTTTGTAGACATTTGAGGTTTTTATTCTACAAGGCTATTTGCATTTGGAAATCTAGGCTTTAATATTAGCTTTGTCAGTCGTATGTAATATATTCTCATGGGCCTGAGTTTGTGTTAGGTTATGTAAGGAATTAGAACTGACATATTTTAATCTTCCAAGTGTAAAATACCTTAGTTCTTTAAAGCTTAAAACTTGTCCTGCTGGGTGCGACAGCACATACTTGTACTGGCCCTTGGGTGGCTGAGGCAGGATCGCCACAGCTTTCGGGTTGGCCTGTGCTACATAGCAAGGTTAAGGCCAGCCTGAATTATATAGTGGGACCTGTCACCCCCTCCCTCCTAAAAACTTGTCTTAAATGCAATTTTCTGTGAATTTTAATATGCAAATACCCATTGAGTTCCTGCAGGTACTGTGCTGGGCCTGAAGGAGAACGGTGAATGAGACTTGGGTCCCAGACAGACCTGGCCCAGCAAGGCATGCAGCAATTTCTTTATTAAACTTTATTTTCTCTCTTCTGTAGATGGTGAAGAAAACCAAGACTATGATGAAGAATGCTCAGAAGAAAATGAATCGCTTGGGGAAGAAAGGGGAGGCAGATAGACATGTGTTTGATATGAAGCCTAAGCACTTACTGTCTGGAAAGAGGAAAGCTGGTAAAAAGGACAGAAGATAGTGTCCTATTCAGTACATGGTTGGCTAGACCGGCTGCTTCATCTGGTATGGTTTCGTAAAACTGGGATCATCTATCAACTGAAAATAACTAAGGGCTTATTGCTGAAAGTGGTTGGCCTTTTAGAGGTATGTGTACTGTAAATATTTTGATTAGATAGTGTTTTTGCATTTTATATTGAGTTAATTCAAATTTCAAACATTTATTGGTATGATTACTGGGCGTTTTGATGAAAAAACTTTATTTTGCAAAAGGTAGCTTTGATTTATCACGTAATAGCTGTTTTCTGTTAAGGAAAATATCTTCACTTTGTGGTATACACAGAAGGCTACCAGCTGTGACCTGTAGGCCTGGGAGAACACCTGCTTCTGCATGTGTCAGGAAACCTGTGCTTAAGATGCTCTATTAAATTATTTTCTAGTTCTTTTGTATAATATATAACTGTAATCTATCTTTATCTGTTTTATCCAAAATAAATTTCTCAAGGAAAATAGTTTTGAAATACTGAAGTTCTTGGTGCCTTTTTTTTTTCGGTTTGTTTAGTTACAAATCATTATTAATTTGGCCAAGTAAGAAAGAACAAGATTTAGTATTTTTTAGTGTAGAAGCAGAAGTAATTTTTCAGCGTAAAATGCTTAAAGTATTCAAGCAGTTAAATGACATCTCCTATTACAGTAGATCATTGCTAAGGATTTCTCATTCTATAAAGCACAAAAACACTGAATACTGCCATAAAGAGTACTTTTTGGGAGCCTATTTTAAATATTTTGGGGGATAAAATTGTGAAGTTTATGTAAACGCAGTTTATGTAAAGTTTATGTAAACCTTCAAGCATGGTAAAATATAACACAGATGTTACCTGTGTTGTAACTACAATTTTATTTGTAGTTGAAAACAAATGTTTCACTTAGTAATTTGTGCTGTCAGTTGTACATGCTCAGTATACCTGTGTGTTGTGTCTTTTATGATTTTTATAAAGTAATTCAAAGATTTTATGGATAGATGTCTTTACACTGTTGCATATAGGGAACATAAAGATATAGCTCCTGAGAAAGGTTACATTAAGAGATAAAATACTCTAATGATGTCAAGAAAATAGTCCTGCTGTTAGAACTTGGTATAACTCTTGCAAATTGTTTGTTCATCCTGTGAATTATAGTTTGTTTCAACTTGAGCATAGTAGCTTCCACCCTCAGGGCAGAGCGTGAGACTCCTGGAATTGGTTGAAAGTGGGCACCACCGACTTCATCACTTGAATTCTGGTTTCTACACATTGCACGTGTCTGATGGTCAAGGTGTTCAGGCAGAAATGGGACACTGTTGTTACAAACCAACACTTGCTAAACTGACTTGGGGGATTTAAGAGACACTGCCTGTTTGTTTACTTGTTTGTTTCCTCCCTTGGGGCCAGACCTTCTAGGTTGGTGCATGCCTGTCATTCTAGTCCTCTGAAGGCTGAGGCAGGAGGATCACAGCAAGTTCCAGGCCAGCCTGGGCTACATAGTGAGACATTGTTTCAAATAGACAAACAAAAAATTAGACCTTCTGAAAGCTAAGGATAAGGAACTTCAAGAACAACTGCATGTTCTGGAGAATTTAGAGTCACTGTACATTTTCAAGGAAGAACATGCCCAGAAAAGAGCTGAGAGGGTCAGGGAGATAGCTCAGTGGCACAAGCACCTGTAGCAAATTTGATCCCTGCTACCAAAGACAAGAAAAACAAAAGAACTGAGAAAGAGCTTACGTGTTTTGTTTTGTTTTTTTTCAAGCTGATCTCTGGCACACATACCCTGAAAGAATACAACAAAACCAATCCAGCAAATCATAGTGAAGGAAGATAATTTTATTTTCCAGAGTTAACCACCATATGCAAATGTTGCTGTTATTACCAATGACAAAAATCCAAAGAAATGATAAAGTATGTGCTATTAAAGAAAACTGGTAAATAGCCAGGAACTGTCCCTAATGGCAAGCTTAGTAGATTAAGACACTAGCAGTCTTTTAAGTATACACAGAATGCTAAAGGAGGATATAGACATCACCAGGAACTCAGTATACAAATAGACAAACTGCATCTGGGGAGTATAACTGAAGTGAAAATTTACTGGAGGGATTCAAAGGCAAATCTGAGCAGGAATGAGGAAATCTGTAAACTTGTAAATAACAATTGAAGTAAGTCTAAGGAACGGGAAAAAATGAGTGAAAGTAGAGCCAAAGGGCTCTGTAGAACAATAGATTAAGCAGACTAACATGTGGTATAGCCGCCAGACGAAAGGTAAAGGGACAAAGATAGCCTGAAAAAATGGCTGTTCCCCAAATTAGATGCAAGATGTGGAGCTCCATGAGGAACCCAAGGCCTACATAACTCAGAATAGACAGGGATTCATTGAGTGACTCATCGCAAAAGATTATAAATGAGGCTTTAGATTTCTTAACAGAAATCTTGGGAGTTCAGGGCAGGGTAAGCAGCTTTGTAATAGAACACTCGCCTGGCATGCTTGAGGTTCAGGGTTTGATAACCAACACAGGGGCAGATACTTGGGTACTGGAACTTTGGTGTCCAGAAAGCAGTTGGTTAATGTACACTGAAAGGAATAAAGTGAACAATTGTCTTTTCTGGTAACTTTTCCTTCAAAAATGAGAAAAGATTTTCAAATTTTAGAAAAGTTGGACCAGTAGGCTGTCCTATAAGAAATACTATAGTAAGACATACAGATTGAAATGAAAAGTCTGGACAATAAAAACAATTCAACAGGACCAGGGATGTAGCTCACTGGCACAGTGTCTTATCTGACAAGTACAAGGTCCTGAGTTTGATTCCCAGTACCAAAAAAGAAAAAAGCTAGCTGAACTGTTGGAAAGAGTACTGGGGGAGGGAGCTGGTGAGATAGCTCAGCAGACTAAAGTGCCTGCTTAGGCAAGTGCAGGGTCCACACCATGGTTTGATCTCGGGCAGCACATGCCTTGCCAGTGGGGCTAGCTGTAATGGCACATGCCTGGAATCCCAGCACTCGGGAGGCTGAAAACGAGGATTGCCATGAGTCTGAGCTGTGTAGCGAGACCCTGTAAAATACATTAAAAAAAAAAACCTCGAGGGAAAAAGTGAAAAGACAACCCAGAGTGGGAAAATGTTAGCCAGTTGTTCTTCAGCTAAAGGACTAAAACTAGAACATAAAAAGATTTGAAAAAGACCCCCCCCCCCCAAATTTAAAGATCCAGTCCAAAATTGGGCATCTAAAATGACTATAGATATTTCTCAGAAATACAGAGGGCAAATAAATATATGAAAATATGTTGAGCATCACTGATCATTCAAGAGATACAAATTAAAGCAACATTTAGATTCCATCTCACTTGAGGACAAATGGCTATTATCAATGACTCAACCCATAACAATAGTGGTGGGCGGGGAGGAGAAAGGAACCATTCTCCACTGTTGGGAGAGTAGACTGGTACAACTGCTGTGAAATCATTGTGGAGGTTCCTCAACAAACTAGGACTAGAGGTTCCACTTGACCCAGCCATTCCCCTCCTGGGTATCTTACCCCCCCGGGTATCTCACCCCCCCCAAATTGAAAGCATCGTACCACAGAGATAATTGCGCACCAGTGTTTATAGTAGCACAATTTGTAATAGCCAAATCTTGGAAACAACCCAAGTGCCTACCAACCAACCAACAAATGGATGAAGAGGTGCATATTATCCAGCCATAAAGAAGGGTAAACTTGAGACATGGAGAGCTAAATGGATGGACCTTGAGTGAAATACATGTGTAAATACCACATTGTCTCTGATGTGAGAAACAAAGTGTAAATAACCAAAATGTGTAATAGAGATCATGAACTAGGAAGTAATTGTTCAAAGAGAAAGGGGAACGGGTGAGAAAAAGATTGAGAACAAAAGGATAAAATGGAAACAAAGCTTTGTAAATGACAAGAGGGGATAAGAATGAGAAAAAGTAACTAAGCAATTTCACATGCAGGTACAAATTCCCTACATTGAATGTGACCGTTATGCATGTCAAAATTTCACCAGTAAACTTATTTATTTTGTGGTACCAGGAATTGAATTCAGGGCCTTGCACTTGCCAGGCAAGTGCTTATTCTGCTGAGCTATCTCCCTGGCCCCTATAAACTTAATTATGAAAAAATGTGGGAATATCACTTCTCATTCTGTCATGAGGAAGGTAACTCCCACTCCACTTGTTAGATGTCAGATGTGTTGTTTGTGGTCTCACAACATCAAGGAATAAGATTGTGAACCAAAGGAGGTAGTTAAGCCAGGTGTAGTGGCACACGTATAATTTCAACACTTGGGAGGATGAGCCAGGAAGATTGCTGTGAGTGTGAGGCCATCCTGGGCTACAAAGTGAGTTCAAAGCTAGCCTGAACTACATAGTAAGACCCTCTCAAAAAATTAAAACTCATAACAGCATCAAAGATAAAAAAAATTTGGGAATAAGCAAATAAGACAAAAAATTACATTGGAAAATACACAGGTGTGGTGCACATCCCATTTTTATAGATTGGAAAATTTCACATACTGTAAAAATGTTCATACAGGTGAAGAGATCTGTCAAATCCCTATAGGAATCCCTATCAAAATCTACATAGCATTTTTTTTTGACAAATGCAAAGAAATCATAAGGAACTTGGAAGACCTTAGACAAAACAATCTTGAAACAAGAACAATGTGAGAAAACTCGCATTCTGATTTTAAACATACAGAACAGGAAGACATTGTGATGTGGTCTTAAAGAGATACAGAGGCCAGTGGAACAGAATAGGACTAAAAAATAAGCCCGTTTTCATATGTATAGGGAAAGGACATTCCAACAGAGCTTTGGGGAAACTACGCAGAATAAGGAAGTTAGGCTTGAACCTTGTGTTACAAAAATGCACTCAAAAAGACCCAAAAATCTGAGAAAAAAAGATCTAATTGTTAAAAATTTTTTATTGAGGGAGCAATCTTCATGACATTGAATTTAGCATTAATCCCATGGATACTCAACAGAATTAAGCATTAATCCAAGGACTCAACAGAAGCAAAAATAGACTACATCAAAACTTAACACTTCATGCATCAAAGGATGCTATTAACAATGGCAGGGCAATTTAGGGAATGAGAGAAAATATCTGCAAGTCACATATGTGCCGAGGGTTACTATCTGTAATAATTCCCGAAACAGAAGCAAATATAGGCAAAGGATTCAAATAGAAATTTCTCCAACGAAGATAAATAGTGATCAAGTCAGTACAGTGGTGCCTTAGTGTACAAACTTAATTTGCTTTACGATTTTGGGGAGAATGGCTGTGTTTGTGTTAGGAGTCTCAAGTTCCATAGCTGCTGTGCACTTCTCTACAGCTTGCCGTGTCCAAAGTGTTGTTGCTGGTACCATTTCCTGGAGGAAGTCATTTGAAAAGTTCTGTAAACCCATCCTCATTCTTAGACAAGCACTGAGATGTAGTACCTCTAATCAGTGATTCTCTGCTTTCAATACTGACTCCTTTGCCTGCTGCTTCATGATCCCCACTATTCCAGGATTCTCTTTTTGTTCCTGATTCTCCAGACACCAACTCACACCTCACCTTCTGCTGCACTTTTTGAGGGATAACTATTTCCTGACTGGAAACTAAGGCAGTGTTATATCCTATAGATCTTCAATTTTCTTCATTTATTTTCCTTTTTAAAAAAATTGTCCTTGCCCTGAGGCTGGAGATACAGCTCAGCAGCATAAGCACCTGCCTGAGTTCGATTCCCAACATCAAAATAAAAAACTATAAAAAATTATCCTTTCCCCTTGTTCCTATCTGCTACCGGGATAGTGACTGAGAGCCCTGGTGTAGGGTAAGGGGTCCTTGAATATATGCAAGACTCATCTAGCCTTGGGTTTGCTTTCTACCTCTCTCTTGCTTCAGACTGTGATGAAAAATTACACAAAATAATACAGAAAATAATATAAAGAATTGTTATCAGAGTGTTTAAGCCAACCAACAAATACTACAGATCAAGTTCTATCTCTTCCCTGCCAACTAAAGACCAATTGTCCAACATTTTTCAGCATAGTTTTACCCTTGCTCTTCTCTTACCCTCCTTTTTTAAACAGATTTAAAAAATATTAGGGATGAGAGTACAGTTTTTAGCCCTAGTGTGTGTGTGTGTGTGTGTGTGTGTGTGTGTGTGTGTGTGTGTGCGCGCATGTGTGCATGTATGGGGCAGTGCTTGACACACAGGCTTTCTTTCTTATGCAGAGATAGTAGAAAACTTCATTGATCAGTTTTGCGTATGTGAGTACCAGAAAATTGAATGTTTCCATATTTACTTCTCAGCCATATTTGTATCCAATGTTGGTTATACTTACTCATTAGAGAGTTCAGATGAATTCTTAAAATTTAAAAAAAAAAATCTAAGGGACTGGGGAGATAACTCAGTGGAATAAGTGCTTGGTTGGCAAGCACAAGGTCCTGAGTTTGATCTCTGACACCACCAAAACAAAACCACAAAAAAAAAAAACAGTACTAATTTCATTTCTTTATATAGTTGGCATTTAGCATTTGTGCTTGCAGGTATGTAAAAATTAAAGCTGATTTTTTTTAAAAGGCATACATGAGTAAGGATGCCACTCTTTTATACAATAATTGCAAGGTTGATAGGCTAAAAACAATTTGCACAGCACTAAAACATAAACTATTTTCATCTAAACCTATAAAAAAAGATTTTATTTTTTATAACTAGGAAAAAACTTCCTGGATGAAATTATCAATATGTGTAGAATATATTTAATAAAAAACATGAAATACTTAACTATAGAACTCATATATAGACTGGCATGTAGTATATAGAACAATATTCCATATAAATAACTTTAGCCTTTTTAGAAATGAAGTTGCACAAGACTGACATTATGTTCTATATTTCATAAGTATTCCTGACTTATCAGCATTAAGCGTAAATGGTTTCATATGGCCAGCTTTCTTTAAATTCAGAGTATTTTATTCATTGTTAGTGCTGTGATGAAAAGGGCTTTATATGCAGTAAATTACAAAATTATTAACATACTGATCAAAATTATATTTGTATAGAACAGTTTTATTTTATTTTATTTTATTTTTTTTTTGTTTTTTTTTTTTTTTTTTTTTTTTTTTTTTTTTTTTTTTTTTTTTTTTTTTTTTTTTTTTTTTTTTTTTTTTTTTTTTTTTTTTTTTTTTTTTTTTTTTTTTTTTTGAGACAGGGTCTCACTATGCAGTTCAGGCTGGCCTTAAGCTCACTTTGTAGCTCAGGCTGGTCTCGAACTCACAACAATCCTCCTGCCTCAGC
>PVKA01008131.1:0-10244 GCA_004027165.1 Ctenomys sociabilis | reverse complement strand
TGCCACCACGCCCGGCTTTATAGAACAGTTTTAAAATGAATGTAATAGCACTAAACATTTTCTTTCCACAACCTGTACTTACAGATTCTTTCTGTAAAGTAAATTTGAAAAACATCATTGTACATTTTGGTGATGACTTTAAAGGTCTTAAGTTAATATTGTTCATATTAAAATTTTTTTCTGCTTTTATTTCTGAACCTTTTAAAGTTCATTTAATCAATATTCTCTTCTTGCTTTGGGAGTATTCCCAATGCAACTTTGATAATACCTGGTTAATTTGTGATTAGTAACAAAAGTGAATAGAATTATGTTATTGCTACTATGTTATTTCAAGGAATGTTAAATGTTTATGTGCTTTTTTGACTAATTCCAATGTAGGTTCAATTAGCGTTGACTAACAAGGAATCTGGTAGTTACTTAATTGGGCTTTTAGCTTTTATAGCTATATTCTTTTGTAAAAGAAAGCACTGGTAATTACTTTTAATACTTATTTTGATTCTAATTAGTCTTGAGTTTTTTCCAAAGTTAAAAGACTATCATTGAAAAAAGACTATCATTTAATTATGATTGCATTTTGTGATAGTTAAAAATATTCCCTGTTGTTTTTCCCTGTTATATTTTTCTGTGTTTCCATTTATTATGTATTTCCCTTTCATAAGACCAAGAGTTTTCTCAGTGGAATAAACTAGTTCTAGTAAAAAAGAATTATGTCATTTAATAACTAGTATGTTGTAAGGGATGAAAAGAAAGAATAAAAATGAGTAAAATTACATACTGAAAATAATATTCACTGTACTATTTTACCCTCTTGAATTCTGAGAGAGCCTCTTGATGTAATCTGCAACCTAAATAAAATTTTCTCCATCTTATTATCTCCACTATTACATTATTCATCTAAATTGTTGCTCTTCTCTCTCTCTCTCTCTCTCTCTCTCTCTCTCTCTCATTAATTATGTGCAAAACCTGGAGAATGTCATTTGTGGAAAGAAAAAGAGAGGCAATGTATTCTACCCTTTTTAGGGCCACATCACTGTAACTCTGTCCTAGTTACTTTTTTGTTGCTGAGACAAAATATGTAACATCCAAAATTAACAGAGGAAAGATTTAGGTTACAATCTGCAGAGGTTGCAGTCCATAACTGGCTGGGTGCAGGGCACAGGGGCTTGGGAGAGAGACATCCCTGGGGACCAAACAGTTGAGGTGACAGAAGATAGCAAAATAAGCAGTCTACTGGGATTATATTATCCAGTGTACTGGGATTAGGGCAGTGCCAATCCAGTCATTGGGCTGATTTACTCACCTTTAATCTAGCATTGCTTCATGCATCAATCTAGATTGAGCTGCATCTGAAAAATTCCAGCCTCTGACTGCATGAGGCTTTGGGGAACATCTAAACACAAGTCATAACACCCTCCTACTCCTCCATTGCTGTGGCCCAAGACAAGCCTGTAGCTATAAGGGCTTCGAACAGGTGGGATTATTCCTAAATGAGATACTGTCACTATTCCTTTTGTGTTGTATTTTAGGCAGGGTCGTGTTGTGTTGCCCACTCTGGCCTGTCTTGGCTATTCCCACAGGCTTTGTAGGTCAGGAAGGACCAACTCTATGGCAGTTTTCAGCATTACGAAAAACAACAACATCCAACTTGCAGGTCTCCTAAAACTACTGACATCAATCTCACTTGCTGTACATGCTCAGATTCATTTTATCAGGAAATCTTCCTGTAGCTGTTGGCAGTCTCTCTGCTGTTGGCAAAGGAACAGTGCTAACTGGCATTAAGTAAGAACCTGAGAGGATGCCAAGGCAAGTCCGGATGCAGCCCATCCCCATACAGCTGCAGCTCCTCACATTCGCTCATTTCGTACAACCCAATGGACTTGATAAGTGAGCACATGGGGATATCTGCTCTGGATTCCACTTTCTGATTCTGGAAGGAAGTTCTTCAGTGCACATTGACATATCCCACTTGAAAGCACCCCCAAATTTCCATAGTGCTATGCACAGGCATCGCTTTATTAGGCCAAATTTCTATTGCTTTTTCTGTTGACCTTTTCCTATCATTCTGTGAAAACCTAAACATTGGGCTGTTTACGCTCTTCAATTCTTCCAGGACTTCTAGGAAACAGCACCCAATTCTACCCATTGAGCTGGTTTGTTTTTACTTTCCAAATAGAATGGGATTTTAAAGGCTGGTGACAACCAGGAAAGACCTTTTGATGTCTATGGTTTGGATTTTAAGTATCTCTCAAAAGTTCATGTGTTCCAAGTTTGGTCATCAGCTGACAGCTTGGAGATGGGCTTAGGTGGAGGCCCACCTGCTGCAAGACAGAGAAGGAATTTTATCCTAATGAATGTATTGGCATTCTTGTGGTAGGACTGAGTGGCACCATCCTAGTCCATTTTTTGACCTCTTGTGTTCATTCCACCTGGTGGATTCGGCAGCAGGTGCCATGCTGGAATAAGGAACCAAATTCCTTACCAGACCCTAAACCTGCAGAATCCCCAGCCTTCACAACTGTGAGAAACCAGTTTCTATGGATAATTTCCCAGCCTGTGATATGTATCACAACAACACAAACAAACAAATATACTAGCTTTTATTCCTCCCTGCTGGGTAATTCTAGATGAGAACTCCTCGTTTCATTTCCTTCACCTGGAATACAGAAAAAGTTAAACGGTCTTTAAATTGTCTTCCAGCTTTGTAATTAGATTCTGTGCTAGGCAGTTTTTACAATGTTTATCCTCAAAATAACACTATAATGTAAATATTAATCCTCATTTTGCATACGCTGAAACTGTAAATAAAGAGACAGCTTGCTACATTTTTTTGCTTCCCTTTTTTTTTCTATTAACAAAAGAAAATAACCTTTTTGTCTATTTTTCATTTTGTTTGTTTGATGACTATCATATATGGATAATTGTTAAGCCCCACACACTGGTCATTTGAGGGTATCATCCCTTCACCTTTAGTTCCAATTGCTAAATGTCACCTCACATTCTTTTGAATGGAACTTAGTTATAGATACTCTCTTTGGAGTTTCTTGTCTCTTCTTGTGTAAAAAATCCATCTGAGCCCATCAGTGGTGACCAGGAATGGAGTATGTGAAGTTCAGGACATGGCCAGGCTCCACAGGAGCTGTGGTTGGGGTGTTACCCCTCACTGGTGTGATAGAAGAACTGTGACTGCAAGATCTGGTTCTTACCTGCCTGTACCTTGAGCATGGATTTCCCAACACCCAGAATAGTGAAAACAAATTTCTCTCATTTATTAATCACCCAATCTGAGGTATGCTGTTAGAGCAGTCAGAACATATTGACTATTAGAAAAAAGGAAAAGAAACAGCAAGTTCAACATGTAGGCTTATTTCAGAACAAACCTAACGGACTGCTATGGTGTGAGATCAGCAACTTGTATAGGCCAGGAGGTATATTTTATGGGGTCATGGGGAGAGAGGAGTTCAGTGAAAAGAGAGATTATGGCTACCTTCCAAGAACACGGCTTGAGAAAAATAATTGCTAATGGTTGCCCAAAAACAAGTCTTGGGAAAGTGCAGGGAGTGCTGGCTGTTATCAAAAGTAGGACTGATAATGTCATGAGTCCCTAAGTGCAGCTGTGCTGGGAGGGGGCGGTTTAGAGGGGTCTCTGATGAGAATGTTGGATTACTTGACTGACAATATAATAGTACCTATAATTCATTGTCTTTGTTTTTCTAAATAGAAACTGTCACAGCATGTGACTTTGGCAGTGAATAGGATAAAAAATACTGAGAGTTAAAGTTCAGCTTTAATTTTAAGAGTTGCAGAGTACCACTCTGCTGAGACTCAACAGTGAAGTAAGTCTGAGAAAAACAGCTCCAATCTGAGAAACCCTTGGCTTTTTACTTGTAACCCAAATGCATGAGAACAAAGGTGCAGAAGAAAAACATTTGTTGGAGCTTTGATCACAGGACAGGAAAAGAACACTATGGTCAACTAAGCAAGCTTATTGTGATCTAAGAAACACAGGAGTGGAGCAAACGTCTCTATGAACAACTTTGCTTCTAATTCTTTCACGCTGTTGCTTTGTAGGTCTGCTTTACTCAGGGGCCATATACCACTGCTCCAGGGCCCCATTCATCTTTGCAGTCATTTCAATCACCCCTCTGGCCAGTCTCCCATAAAACAGGAGATTTTTCCTTATTTGATGATCTTGAAATGGAGTTCCCACTAACAAGATATGATAATTCTATTTTAAATCTTCTTTAATATTTATAAGGAGAAATGTCTTGTAACCTTTGCAGGTATAGTCTTCTATTGCTTCATAACAATCACAAAATCAGGGTCCCCCCCCCCTTTCATTATATGTATTTGGTACAGGGTCTCACGATGCAGCTCAGACTCGTAGTGATCCTCCTGCTTTCAGCCTCCCCACTGCAGGGATTACAGTGGTGATGCACTGAGCGTGTGTATCACCACGCCCAGTCTGGGTCTCAATCGCTGGCTCAGGGCGCTTCAGGGTCAGGGCCGGCACAGCATGCAGGACTGGGGATGTTCAGAACTCCTGGTCACTTCGCTTGCCAAAGCAGCAGCTGAGCTATCTTGCCACCCCTAAAATCAGAAACTTGAACAATATTCATTTTTATCTCATAGTTCAAGAGTCCAGGTGGGTGAGAATGGACTGTCTGCTTTGGGTACCACAAGGCTGAAGTCATGGTTTGGGCTGTTTGAACCCTTACCTGGAGGTTCAACTATGCAAATATTTGTCCCAAGTTCCTTGAGTTGGCAGCATTTGGTCTCTTGAAGTAATAGAAGTGAGGTCCTTATATTTTGCTGCCTTTTAGCTGGACCTCTTAACTCCTTAGGGCTATCTAAATAGCTTTTTGTTTTAGTAAGGTTCCTCCCTCTGGCTAGAAAGAGAAACAGGTAAAAGCAAAGAAATCCTTTATTGCTGGGGCACAGGGGGGTAACCAAAAGAGAAACTGGGGACCCTGGAGGTGGAGACAGCGGTTGGAGCTTTTACAGGATAGGGCTAGGGACGGAGCTTACATGGGCTGTACAGTGACGCAACACACGCTGATTGGGGGAGGGTGGCACACACGAAAATCAAAAATGGAAGTTTCTGGTTAACAGGGAGAGACAGCCTAGGAGTGCCTTGTGGTCCTTGGTTCTCAGATCCCCATAGGTGCTGCCTCACCGCCATGATGACCCACTAGGCCACGGCATGGGCGCAGACCCATCAGTTTTGCCACTTCCATCAGCATCAAGCAATAATGTGCCAAATCTTGGTCAGGCTCCCAGTTTGATATCTATGGGCATCATCAGGATGTCATTCTCCTATTTCCTTTTGCTTTGTTTTGCTTTGTTTTTTGGGACAACGTCTAGCTATGTGGTTCATGCTGGCCTTGAACTCACTAGGTAGCCAAGGATGGCCTTGAAGTTGTGGTGATCCACCTCCTCAGCCTCCTGAATGTGGAGATCCCTGGCATATACCACCATTCCCATCACTCTTCCCCTTTTAAGAGCTCATTCAATTAGAGTGGCCTCCTTGGAAAACAATTCCTCAGTTAAAGTCAATTGTATCTGGGCATAGTGGTGCACACACATAATCCCAGCGATTGAGTGACTGAGGCAGGAAAATTACCACAAATTTCAGGTATCTCATACATTAAGAACTTGCACTGATATCTGGGGCCATTTTAGAATTTTGACTGGTTTATTTATTTATTTATTTTTCTTTTATTTATTTGGCACAAGGTCTCATTATACAGCTCAGACTCATAGTGATCCTCTTGTTTTCAGTCTCCCCAGTGCTGGAATTACAGGCATGGGCCACCACGCCTGGACGGTGGCCAGCTTAACATGCCTGGGGTGGGGCTGGCACAGCATGTGGTGCCTGGGATTGAACCTGGGTCCCTGTGCTTGCCAAAGCAGGTACTTAGTCTGCTGGGCTATCTTGCCAGCCCTTGACTGGTTTAGAGGTGACAATGAGTCTGTTTTTCAGTGTTGTTGCTGCCGTTAAGAGTGCTGGCACTTATTCATGTTCTGCTTTTCTTTAGCTCTTCATTTATCTCACTATTTTTCAACAAAGCTCTTGGTTTCTTGTATGTCAGGAAGCAAACATCATGGATAACAAACAAATAAAAGAGAGAAAAGCTTCTTCCTTTTTGTCTGGCAACAGCCATCAGGTAAGCCAAGATGGGTGCGTACAAGTACACCCAGGTGCTGTGGAGGAAGAAGCAGTCTGACATGATGCACTTTCTGCTGCGGATCCGCTGTTGGTACTGCCGTAGAGCTTGGCGCTCTACGGGGCTCCGCACCCCACCCGGCTGGACAAGGCTCACAGACGGGTACAAGGCCAAGTAAGGATATGTCACATACAGGACTAATGTGAGCCGTGGTAGCCGCACATGTTCAGTTCCTAAGGGAGCGAATTAAGGCAAGCTTGTCCATCATGGTGTTAACCAGCTAAAGTTTGCACGAAGCCTTCAGTCTATTGCTGAGGAATGAGCTGAATGCCACTGTGGGGCTCTGAGAGTTCTAAATTCTTACTGGGTTGGTGAAGATTCCACATACAAATTCTTTGAGGTTATCTCTATTGATCCATTCCACAAAGCCATTAGAAGAAATCCTGACACCCAATGGATCACCAAACCAGTCCATAAGCACTGGGAGATGTGTGGGCTGGCATATGCAGGCTACAAGAGTCGTGGCCTTGGAAAGGGCCACAAGTTCCACCACACTGTTGGTGGCTCTCACTGTGCAGCTTGGAGAAAGCACAATGCTCTCCAGTTCCACCATTACCGCTAATAATATAAGTGATGTTTATAAAATTCATAACCCCAATAAACAATTTAGGACAGTTAAAAAAAAAACAAAAGGAATAATGGGTACTACAAAGGGGCTGCATTTGACAAATTAAAAATATGTGATATAATACTAAAGGAAATTCCTCATTTAGAGACAAGAAGAAAATATAACTTAGTTTCAGGAGACAAGCTGGCTTAAGTTTTAGGAGTCCTAGGTATGGATCAGTCTGAGGTAGTGATGTGAACATTTTAGAGGTCAGGCACTCAAACTGCAAGCTCAGACCCATTTTTTTTGTGGCAAAGTGCCAATGCTGCAATTAAATCTGAATACCCAGGTTTTTTTAAAAAAATTAAATTTTATTTTTTTAACCCAGGTTTTAGATTAGAATAAACAACACAGACAACTTGTGACATCATCATAGGAGAGGTCTATGTATTCCCACGGTAGAGCATGTGCCGTTCGTTCACCACCACAGCTTCAGGTAACTCTTCAAGCCCTGGAGTAAGAAATAAGTGAAGCCAGGCAAAAGTGTCATTCACTCTGGTTTTGACCTGGAAAGGACAAGGGACATAAACCCTTCCAAATATGCTTTATTTGTAGCATCTAAGGTAATGTAAATTACAGTGAGAAATCCTTCTATAGCAGGTATGATTGAAAAATATGTTGCATTTTTACTTTTATTATTTTATTTATTTTTATTTTATTGAAGTACAAATAACAATGAGACAGTTTCAAGACAAAATAACAGGACAGCTTTGATAAATTAATACATTGCAAACTTTTCATAGTGTTTTGGTATCATACAAGGTGCATACATAATTATACTTACAGACATTATTATAGCAGATGTCTCTTGTCAGTGAATTAAGACAGTGTAGCTGTTTACATATCTTATTTTTTTATACCTGAATTATATCACGGATTCAACAATTAATACTTTCTACCTTGTTATTTTCCATAGTACTAGAAGCTGACATAATATTTTGTCCAACCACTATTAATGCAAATCTTGCTTCTCATAGAATTATGCAGAAGCACAGCATATTTATCCTAACTGTACTGTTTATACACACACATCATGATTCTTCTTTTGTATCCCCCTTTTTTTTTGTCTAGACCTGTCAAAGATGAGCACTCCATTGTTATTAAACCAATTCAGGTGCCTGAACTCAATGACACAATCCAACACAGTGCAGCGTTCCACAATAATAGTGAGTTATCTGAAGAAGTTGTTGACTATAGCCATTTACAGCTCAACTTATTATTATGGCCCCGAGGTGTATACCTCATTTTTATCCTTTTCTGCTGGATGGTTAAAACTGAGATAGATCAACACCTATATACCAAACTACAAGATAAACCCTGAGAGGACTTCACTGATCACATAAGAAATATAAAGTTCATGTGTTGGTATATAAGTCTTGATCTATCTAGGTCTTAACCATCCAGCAGAAAAGTATAAAAATGAAGTATACATCGTGGGGCCATAACATTAAGCTGAGCTGTAAATGGCTATGGTTGACAACTTCTTTGAATAACTCACTATTGTTGTGGAATGCTGGACTGTGTTGGACTGTGGTGTCGAGTTCAAGCACCTAAGTTAGTTGAGTGACAATGGAGTGCCCACCTTTGACAGGTGTAGACAAAGGAAGGGGTATAGAAAGAAAAAATCATGATGTATGTGTATACACAGTACAGTTGGAATAGATAACGCTGTGCTTCTACATAATCCTATGAGAGGCAAGATCTACACTAATGGTGGCTGGACAGGATATTTTGTCCAGCTTCTAGTACTATGGTCATCCACTAGGAAAATAATTATTGAATTTTTGATATAATTCAGGTATAAAAAAATAAGTAAGTAAGTAAAAAGTAAGTAAGCAGCTACACTCTTAATTTACTGATAAGAGACATCTGCTAAAATAATATCTAAATATAATATCATGTATGCACCTTGTACGATACCAAAATATTATGAAAACAGTTTACAGTGTATTAATTTATCGAGTCTGTCTTGTTAAGGTGTCTTGAAACTGTCTGATTGATATCTGTACTTCAATAAAATAAAAAATAAAAAAAATAAACTTTCACCATGTATTTTGATCATATCACATAAGCACAGCTCCATTCTCTCCTCTGGAAATATTTCTCCTCCCCCCCTTTTTTTTTCTTTTTGGCAGTATATCCTTTTTCTGCTCTAACAATAGGATTTTAAGGAAACTGCAATTATCACATTGATGATAGCTTTGGGCGAGCAAAGGACCCAATGTAAACTCCTAATTTTTCCTCCCCAGATTTTCAAAATTGAATCAATGGAGTGGTGCTTCATACCTGTAATCTCAGTACTCGGGAAGGTGAGGCGGAAGATTACTTCAAGTTTGAGGCCAGCCTGGGATACAATGTGAGTTCAAGGGAAACCTGAACTGTATAATGAAACCCTGTCTCAAAAAGATTTAAAAAGTGTGTGTTGGGGGGGGGGGCTAGGGCAATAGCTTGGCAGTCTAAGTGCCTGCCTGGCAAGTTCAAGGACTCAGGTTCTATCTGCCACATGCTGTGCCAGCCCCAGAACCTCAGGCATGCTGTGCAAGCCACTGAAACAGGGCATGATGGCATATGCCTATAATCCCAGCACTGGGGTGCTGAAACATGAGGATCACTACAAGTCCAAGCTGTGTGGTAAGACCTTATACCACATACATAAATAAAAGATTTGTTTTAAAGCTACAAAAAAATTGAAGCGAAGAAAAAGTGTTCAATGTCAAAGAACAGGAGAAGAGCCAACTCAGATGATGAGTGGACAAGATGTTTTTTTAAAGAAAGATCTACAATAAGCACCTGCCTGGCAAATGCAAAATCCTGAATTCAATCTCTGATAGAGAGAGAGAGAGAGAGAGAGAGAGAGAGAGAGAGAGAGAGAGAGAGAGAGAGAGAGAGAGAGAGAGAGAAAGAAGAAAGACAGACTTGAGTGGGGTCCAGGATGAAGATGGAGGAATAGATGCATGTGTAGGTAGATAGATCAACAGATAGACAGACGAATACTACAAGCTATTTTCTTCCCCGCCCCCTTAGATATTGTGGCATGCATGGTATCGTCTGCTGCTCAATCACATTCTGAAAACTTGAATCTTCACAGGAAAGCAAAGCTCAGTGCTGAGGCCAGAAATATGCCCTCTGTTATGGGTTCCCAACATGGAAACCAGACCTGAGCCCAAATTAAAATTTTAATATGAGCCTTTTATTACTGGGCCCAGGACCACTTGACCATACTCATGCAGGGGAGGACAAAAGGCCAGGAGCCTTAGAATTATAGAGGCTTTAAAGGTGGAAACCGCATCCTGTTTGGCAAACAAATTTGTCACTGAACATAGAACAGTACCTTTAGGTACTGTTTTTAAGCACAGTAAAGCGAATTTTGAATACTTGGGACATCATGTCCATATTATTGGCACTTGTGTCCC